>CM067306.1:36211285-36227149 GCA_034231615.1 Meghimatium bilineatum
AACAGTACAAGAACAGTACAAGGAGAACAGTACACGAACAGTACAAGAACAGTACAAGGAGAACAGTGCACAAACAGTACAAGAACAGTACAATGAGAACATTACACGAATAGTACAAGAACAGTACAAGGAGAACAGTGCACAAACAGTACAAGAACAGTACAAGGAGAAAAGTGCACAAACAGTACAAGAACAGTACAAGGAGAACAGTACACGAACAGTACAAGAACAGTACAAGGAGAACAGTACACAAACAGTACAAGAGAAGTAGAAACAGAATAGCACAAGAACAGTATAGGAACAATCAAAGAAAAATAGTTCAAGAGGAACAATACAAGAAAAGCAGTACTGGAATAATTGTTCAAGAGGAACAGTGCAAGAATAACAATGCGAGGAGAACAGTAAAAGAACAGGTCAAGAATAATACAAGAACAATACAAGAAGAACATTACAAGAACAGTACAATAAGAAAAGTACAAGGAGAACAGTACAAGAAAAATAGTTCAAGAGGAACAGTACAAGAAGAACAGTACAAGAATAGTACAAGAAGAACAGCACATGAACAGTACAGGAAGAACAATACAAGAAAAATAGTTCTAGAGAAACAGTACAAAGAGAACGGTACACGAAGAATATTACAAGGAGAGCAGTATAAGATAAACATACAAGAATAGTAGAAGAACATTACAAGAAGAACGGTTGAAAATAGTACACAAACAGTACAAGAACAGTACAGGAAGAATAGTACAAGAACAGTAAAAACAGTACACTAGGAACAGTACAAGGAGAACAGTACAAGAAGAACAGTACAGGAAAAACAGTAAAATAATAGTACAAGAACAGTATAAGAACAGTACAAGAACAGTACAAAAAGATCAGTGCAAGGAGAACAGTGCAAGATGAACAATACAGGAAGAACAGTACATAAAGAACTGTACAAAGAGAACAGCATAAGAAGGGCAATACAAGAAGAACAATTCAAGAAGAGCAATACAGGAAGAACATTACTAAAAGAACATTGCAAGTGGAACAAAACATGAAGAACAATACAAAAAGAACAGTGCACGAAATAAAAATAAATATGAGGGGGGAAAAGGGAAATAAAAAAAAAACTACGTTAGCGTTAGATAGAACAATTTAGGAATGCAGCTAATAATATAGAAAGATATGTCTTGTTCTGACACTAGCATGGAAAAACAACAGGAATAATAAAACTTGAATGAAGAAAAAAGAGCTAGAAATAAAAGTTGATTGTTAGAATATGTGAACAGATTTAACTAGTATGCGAGTGAGAGATATGGAGAGAGATATATATAATAATGGTGCATGTATGGGCCCTATGCTCAGTGCCGACCTGAAGTCTGTTAGTATTATCGAAATGGTTATGGAAAGATGGAAGGATTAATATTAATCAAGGAATAAACGGACTCGGTGTTCCTGCCGGAACGTGGAAACAGCACCTGGAAATAATAATCTGAGAGAAGTTACGATATCAGCCGGAAGCTGGCAGAGAGACCATGGAGATTGAATAAACATAGTTCGTATTCTAACAGTACAGTGGTAAGAAGGAGGTATAGACGGTGTTGTGAGAGAGATGAAAATATTTTATGGGGGTTCTGAGTTGCGTCGACACCGTTGTAAAAATAAATAGAGATCCATGGCATTGCAGACAGGATCTCCAGAGAAGATGTCAATTGATGAGGCCACATTTACCAGACGTGTTTAATTTAAGTTAGATAAGGGCGTTGGGTACGGAATTATAGTGTCAGGAGTTACCGTTCAAATATTGGTAGTTTTTTTAATATTTATTTTAATGTGTCGGGAGTTACCGTTCAAATAATGGTCGTTTTTAATGTTCTATGTGAAAGTAACTGAGCTTTTGATGACATGAGAAAAATTAACATTTAAATGACACCAGAAAACAGTTATCATCAGAAAACATAGGGCATCTAAATGGCATCATAAAACAGTTAGAAAACAGTTAACATCTAAATGACACGAGAAATTGCTAACATGTAAAAGACACGAGAAATTGTTAACATGTAAATGACACCAGAAAACTGTTAATAAGTTTAACCGAACTGATACCTTTTGAGATGTGGATATATAGAAGAATAAAAGGAATTTCATAGAAAGAGAAGAAAACAAACAAAGAGGTTATGCGAATACAGAAAAAAATGAATTATTAAAGGACAAAGATCAAACATATAATTTATTTTGGACATATTTAAAGACATGGCATCTTGTAGAAGACCTTACTTGAAAGTAGAATTGAGGGGATGCGAGCAAGAGGTAAGAAAAGTTAAATTTGAGAGACAAATATCGTGCAAGGGCATTATACAGTCTGCCAGATTGAGAGGGAAACATCGTGAGAAGGGCATTATACAGTCTGCCAGATTGAGAGGGAAACATCGTGAGAAGGGCATTATACAGTCTGCCAGATTGAGAGGACAACATCGTGAGAAGGGCATTATACAGTCTGCCAGATTGAGAGGGAAACATCGTGAGAAGGGCATTATACAGTCTGCCAGATTGAGAGGGAAACATCGTGAGAAGGGCATTATACAGTCTGCCAGATTGAGAGGGAAACATCGTGAGAAGGGCATTATACAGTCTGCCAGATTGCACCAAAGATGCAATAGAATGATGATTTTGGAGGTCCATTGCAGCCAACCTTAGATGCACAGATGTCACTTGATGATGATATGAAGAGAGTCACTGCTTACACAATTAGTAAAGTAGTCTAAGTATTGGCTATAGCATCCTATTATACCAAACGGGTGTAATAAAGCCTGCTAGGACACAGGTTTGGACTTTTATCAGTAATATCGGGTGTCTACACAGTCGCTGTACACTCATCTAGATTGGTGGTGACAATGCGTCATACTAATTATGAGAATTTAGCGTGGATCTGTGTGACGTAACTGGACAGTGACTTTGTAAGCAACCTACATTATCAGTTAAAAGAGACTTATAGCAAGCTACGAGATTTTCTCTAAAATCTCTATTATGGATTTTAAAAGATTGCACTGTCCAAAAGATACTGTTCATAAATTACGGCAACAATGACAAAAGCTGACGCAAACAATGCTGATTTTGTATACACCAGTTAAATTATTTCAATTAAAAATATTGTTCTCAAAATATGAGCAAAAACAACCATGTATTTTTCTCGCACTTTTCTTCCTAAAAGTGTTGCTATGTTAAGGGGGAGGGGAGGGTGTTACACTGTTGTGGACATAATTAATCAGGGAGGTCCTTGAATTCATGACAGTCGTTGACCGGGGTGTGGGTAAGAAAGACTTGGCAAAAATTGTTGATGTAATTTATGGACAGTCCCTAAGATTGTGGTATTACACATTAGTTATGGCCAGGCTCACTTCAAGACCTGTGTACAGAAAAAACATGACCTAAAAGGCTTATTTTTTTACTATTTCCGTATATTTTGTTGGTCAGCCTTGATTTATTTTTTTGCCATACGACTCCAAATATCTAATAGTAACCAACGAAAAACACGACAATAATTAAAAACGTCACAAATGAAGGCTTGTTTAATTTATATATCTCTACCGCCGACAGTCTCGCGACACGTTGAATCAGCAGAGGTTGAAGAAGCTGTGGGAATAATTCCCACGAAACAAATTAATACCAGTAAAACAGCAGCATGCAGCTAAAATAAAGAAAAAAACTATACTGCACGGCGTAAGGAACAGGAGTGACAGACGCCTGCAAGAAACAAAGTGTTGCTGTGCTACACAAAACCACTATATGTAATAATATTCTGACCAGATGACCGGATGTTTTCGTTTTGAGATTGTCAGCGCCTCATACCATGGTTCTCTAGATACACGGATAAGATACATTTGTGTTCGGCGCCATGGCAAAGGTTGATTGCAAACATAAACATTAATGGGAGCTCCCTTACAGTGTCAATATTTTATAACCATACCACGAACATCTGGATACAACAAGGACTAGATACGGGATTATCTGTAACTAATCTTTTAGAAAACGATGGACTTACATCGGACATGTACTTTGAATGAAAACAGATTGCCACTACCAGCATTAAAATTGGTGCCAGGTGGCAAAAGAAAAAAGAGAAAGACCAAAAGAGAATCTTCGCAGAAAAATCATCAAAGAGGATATGAATGGGTCTCAACAACATGCAAGAAAAGCAAAAACTGAGCAGTACGTCGCTCGAACTGGAGAGCTCTGGTTTCTATCCTGTATACCGTATTCGGTGATGAAGGAACATAGATAGATAGATATATTCTTTTACCTTAGACCAGGAGTTTCCAAACTTTTTAAAGCCATGGCGCCCTTAACGTTCAGATTATTTCCGGCGGCGCCCTTAATATGAAGCAAAACTAGTGACCTGATAATTTTAAGTCTAAATCTTAAATTTAAATAAATTCTATGCTATGATCTCTAAATTTAACTTTTAGATTTTAATTTTGTTTAAATATGTTGTGAATAGTTGTTGGTAAATTTGGTTTTTTAAAAAAAATAATTGCAATAAGGAGGAAAGGAAAACGTAAATAAATCGAAAAATAACGAAAATCACATATATTTTGAGAACAGAAATAGTAATTAATTAATACAAAACAAAGAATCATTTAAAGCGTAATTCATTCATTTTCCCTTTGCGCTGAAGTTAGCGCATAGGGCAGAGGTCAGATCTCTCCAATTCTGTCTGTTCAAAGCTATTCTGTGCAGTTCTTGAATAGTATGACTATTGGTTGTTTTACTTTCTCTAAGTATTGTTCTTTTGATCTACCCCGTGCTCTTTTGCCTGTAGGTATCCATTCAAGAGATTGGTGGTGTATTCTGTTGGTGTCTGCGCGTAGGGCATGCCCGATGTAGGATCAACGGCATTTCTGATAACATCTGGGATGAAGTTTTGATGTGTCTCTTCTCTGATTTTATCATTCGATTTGAATTCACTCTAATGGGTGTTAGTTATCCTACGAAGACATTTGTTCTCGAAGCTCAGTAATTTCTTTTCTGAAGATAAAGATCTTTTCCAGCTCTCACATCCATATGATAGCACCGGAATAACGCAGGAATTAAATAAGCGCATTTTCGTGCGTGTGCTGATTGACTTTGACTTCCAGATATTAGACAGTCTGTTAAATGCACTTGATGCTATGGCAATGCGAATTGTAATTTCTGGCATGACATCACCGTCGAGTGTTAATTTGCTTCCTAGATAAGAGAATTTGTGTACTTTTTCAAGTTGCTGTTCATTTAAAGTAATTACGTTAGGTGAATTGATGAAGTCCATAATTTTTGTTTTTGATGAATTGATTTGGAGACCTATTTGTCCTGCGATGAGTTTTAATCTATCAGTTTTTGTTTGTGCGTCTTGATGGTTTTCACTCAATAGTGCAAGATCATCGGCAAAATCTAGGTCTTCTAATGTTGTTTTATTTATCCATTTGATTCTTAATTACGGTGTAAAATTTTTTTGGATGAGTCTCCATCCAATGCTAGATTGGTGCCTAAATATGTAAAATTGTTGACTTTTAATAATGGAACATTTTGAATTTCTATGTTGTCGTTGGATCTCGTAAAATCTAGTATATGAGTTTTTGATGTGTTGATTTTCAATCCTATCTGATTTGAGTAGTGTTGGAGATTGTCAATTGTATATTTTTTATAGAGCAACACAAATTTCATATTCGATTTTAAAGTTACCTCTATATTTAGATTTCATAACGGCAATTACTGAAAATCCACATTCACACAGGTAAGAACTTTAATAAAAATCAAGTTTGTAACATTATATTTTCCAATTTTTTTCGTATTGAATAGGCTGCCGCGGCGTCTCTGGAGACTCTTTGGGCGCACACGGGGACCCCGGTGCACATTTAGGTAACCGCTGCCGTAGACCAATGTATTTATGTATGATAAAATTAATGAATTAGCAGGTCAACTAGAATAACTGTTGACGGTCCTCAAGTTCGTAAACTCTGATGGTATGAGAACATGTCAAGACATTCTTCGATATCAAAGGTTGTTCTTCATTGTTGGTCTAGGGTAGAAGAAGACATGGCGATTAGAAAACAACTTGGTTGGACAATATCAAAAAAATGAACAGTCGTGGAAATTTCTTAACTCATCGAGATGACAGATAGTAAGGAATCTTTCTGCCTCAAATGTCTCAATGTGACAACCCTATGATATTTCTGTCTCAAATGTCTCAATGTGACAACCCTATGATCTTTCTGTCTCAAATGTCTCAATGTGACAACCCTACGATCTGTCTGTCTCAAATATCTCAATGTGACAACCCTATGATCTTTCTGTCTCAAATGTCTCAATGTGACACACCACTATACTCTAATGTGTGATGGGTTTTATTATTACTACATAATATATCATCATTAAGTGCCGTCTCTGCAACGAAGGTTGGCTGCAACGTATCTCCAACATCTCCTGTCTCTTGTCTTGGTGGTGCACTCTGCTAGACTGTAGCCTGTCCATCGTGTAATGTTACCCTCCTACTTGTATCTCTGCCTACCTCTTGCTCGCTTCCCTTTGACTTTACCCTCAAGTAAGGTCTTCAATAAGGTCTTGTAATGTGTCCAAAGTATTTTATTTGCCTGATCTTTATTTCTCTTAGTAGTTCTTTAATATTAAGTGTCTTGAGCACCTCTTTATTTGTTTTCTTCTCTTTCCATGATGTTCTCCATATTCTTCTATATACCCACATCTCAAAGGCATCCATTTTGTCTTCTAATTGTTTATTTAGTGTCCATGTTTCTGAGCCATACATTAATACGGAATAGATGTAGCATTTTATAATTCTCATTTTTAACTTGTTTGTAATTTGTTTAGATATTAATAATTTTCTCATGTCATTGAAGGTACTTTTAGCCATTCCTATTCTCCTTTTAACTTCTGTTTCACATCTGCCATCATTTGTGACTATGTGTCCAAGATATTGATACTGTTTTACTTGTTGTAGTTTCTCTCCCTGTATGTTTATGTTTACCTCCTGTTCTTCTGTGTCTTTGCTGATTATCATGGTTTTTTTTTTTTTTTGAATATTTATATCCATTCCATATTCATTACTTGATTTATTGACTTGATCTATTAGTCTTTGTAGTTCATGTTCACTTTCTGCTAAAAGAACAGTGTCATCTGCATATCTAAGGTTGTTTATTATTTTCCCATTGATCTTGAGTCCTGGTATTTCTTCTATATTTTTAAAGATATTCTCTGTGTAGATATTAAATAGGCTTGGTGATAAAATGCATCCTTGTCTTACCCCTCTTCTTATTTCTATGTATGGAGAGTAGCTGTTTTCACACCTTATTGATGCAGTTTGTTCCCAATATATATTTCTAATCAATCTGATGTCTTTTCCATCTATGCCTATTTCTTGAAGACATTTGATTAATTTTTCATGTTGGACTCTGTCAAAGGCCTTGCTGTAGTCTATGAAGCAAATATAGATACATTTTTGGACTTCTATATATTTATCTATCACTAGCCGGATACTCAGTATAGCTTCTCTGGTTCCTTTGTTTTTCATAAAACCGAATTGTTCTTCACCGACCTCCATGTCTATCTTGTTCTTAATTCTTTCATGTATTATCTTGAGAAGTATTTTAGTTAGATGGCTCATTAGACTTATTGCTCTATATTCTGTACAGTCCACAGCCCTGGGCTTCTTAGGTAGTGGTATAAATATTGATGATGTTAGGTCTTTAGGTATATGGCCTGTTTCGTATATGTCATTGCAAATTTCTGTGATAGTATCTACACCAAATTCATTTAGAGTTTTTATTATGTCTGCTGTTATGTTGTCAGAGCCTGCAGCCTTTCCACATTTTATTGAATTTATTGCATGTTCTACTTCTGATTTCAGTATTGCTGGTCCATCATTGTTGTGTATTGTTGGTTTTTTGTTCCGTTGGTCGTCAAGCAGTTCTGTTACATAATCTGCCCATCTTGTGAGTGCTTCTGTTTTATCAAATATTATTTTACCATTTTTATCTTTAATGCCGCCACCCCCATTTATAGGATTTTTCTTATTTGTGATCAGCCTTATCTCCTTATGCATTAATTTTGTCTTCTGTTGTATGGACATCTCCTCTATTTCATTGCATTTTGTTTCTAGTCATTATTTTTTCGCTGCTCTGCACATGTTACGTATCTCCTTGTCTATAATTGAGTATTTTAGCGTATTTTTAGCTTTCTTTCTGTCATTTTCTCTAATATTTCATCTGTCATCCATGTTTGTTTGTTCTTGGTATTTCTTATTGGTAAATTTTCACTTGATGTTTGAATACTTTTCCTTAGGCTGTCACATTTATTGTCTGTTTTCTCTTCTGGATTTTCCCTTCTGTATTGTTCCATACATTCTACTACATAATATAACTACAGGATTTATCACGTCACAGTAAAAGGCGGCTGCAAACAAACATTAGCTGAATTTCCCTTCCCCTTACAGAAGATACATTCCTAGCTGTCAGAGCCGTAGTTATGTCTCCAGTAAGTGGGGCGACTTTATCAGATCCGTAATTAAATCTCAAATAAGGGGAAGGCGTTTATCTATCTATAAGAGCCGTAGTTACGTTTCCAGAAAGTGGGAGGGGTTTATCAGAGCCGTAATTACATCTTAAATAAGGGGAAGGCGTTTATCTATCTATCAGTGCCGTAGTTACGTTTCCAGAAAGTGGGAGATGTTTATCTAGCTATCAGAGCCGTAGTTACGTTTCCAGTATGGGAAAGGGGTTTACCTACCTATCAGTGCCGTAGTTAAGTTACCAGTAAGTGGGAGGGGTTTATCAAGATATAGCATTCCCTGCCACCTAGAAGTTTGATACAAAGATGCAATGTCCGCAGGCGGCGGGCTTCGTCATCCATGGGTATTTTTTGATAGAAAACAGAAGTAAGAAATTGAGATAGAATGTGACAATGACTTTTTCACAGGTAACTGGTTGTCAGCCTATCCACTAACTTTTCTTAGTCGCCTTCTACGACATGTCTGGATATGCATGGAAAGAAGATTGTGGCTCTATTATTTGCACCCTGAACTAGAAGTCCAGGTCCCGGTTGCCACACGGGTAAGATAGATATGTATAGATAAAGATAGATAGATAGATAGATAGATAGATAGATAGATAGATAGATAGATAGATATAGATAGATAGATAGATAGATAGATAGATAGATAGATAGATAGATAGATAGATAGATAGATAGATAGATAGATAGATAGATAGATAGATAGATAGATAGATAGATAGATAGATAGATAGATAGATAGATAGAATAGACAAATGGATGGAGGATAGATGGACGGAGTGGCGAACAGACAGACAGATTGATGGATAGATATATAGATAAAAATATAGATATATGTAAATGCATGTACCATCCACAGAACATTACTTGCACAACAAACTTATCAATAGAGACACACCTAACAGATGCCCAGACAATGACAGGTAGAAGCAATGACAACCATCTCCACATAGGAATCCATAGATACCTGATCATTTCTGCAAGTATTCCGATACATATGATTTTCGTGTTGTAAATATAGAAGTAAACATAGTAAGCTTATGAAATATCTCGTAACCGTTCCTTGCAGCTTATCTTCTACTTCTGCGATGGTTCTCAAATCTATGACGATTGGCAGGATGATAGAAGAGGATGGCCTGCACAGTTTTTTACATCTTGTCTGGGGATCTGCCTGGCGTAGTGGTTAACGTATTCGCTTTGCGTTCAAGAGCTTGTGTGTTGATATCCCGCTCGCGATGTCTTGTTGATTAGTTACGGCTATTGACAAAACTGTTCCGAAAGGAATTACAACATACTGAACGTATTTATATTGCCTAGGAAATGAATACAGCCAAAAAGGCTCGGTTTATGACTACATCCTGAATAGGATATGCTTTTTTTTTAAACTGACAAAACCTGACTATTGTAGTAGTTTAATCCCAGCTAAGCATGCACTCGTTTCAGCAGATATAAAATAACATTAGCTCCTGTCTTACTTTGATGGTGTCGTGCCTCTAGAAGTGGCTGTAACCCCATATTTAACACACAACAATCAGTAGGATTATCGTTTGAAGCTACTGTAACGCCCTATTTAACACACAACAATCAGTAGAATTATCGCTTGGAGCTACTGTAACCCCCTGTTTAACACATAACAATCAGTAGGATTATCGTTTGAAGCTACGAAGTTATCTGTTATGAGTGACACTCTCGGAAGGCGGCGTGCCGCTTCTTTGATAGAGACGTGTACATATGAGAGTAAACCGAGTACAAAGAAGGCAATTCTCTATTCCTTTTCAATATTTTACATCTTATCAGCGATATCTACGTATTTAAGATATTCTAATCATACTTGAAAACATCACTTGTGGATATTGAGTTACTTTCCGTCCTTGGTTCATATCTCTTGACCATGTTCCCTTATTGCTCCCGATTGTCTAGCATTATCTGGCAGTGATGGTTGGTTGGTTGGTTGCTGATCCAGCGGTCCATGGGCTCATGCCCTTTGACCTAATGCCATTAGATGACATTATATTGCTAGGAAGTCTGTGGATTTTCGGCCCACCCCTGGACAGAGCCAGAGAATAACTATCACACTTCCAGGAAGGTAGGTTTGAACCTTTGCACTGCGCCTAGCCACTGTAGCCAAGATAGGGTTCACTGTGCTCATTCCCCGCCACCAATTGACTACTGGTTATGCCGAACTTCTCTATTGCTCCAGGCATGTAACCAAATGTTCAAGTCAAAAGGATTGTCACGTCCTGAGTCACTGTGCCTCTATGATGGGCCTCAGCCATAGGAAAAACAGTGATGTCAGTTTCCTCCTCCTCAGTACTGCACAGTATATCTCTGGCTCCCTCCCAACCACAGAGGGTGCATATATATATATATATATATATATATATACTGGTTATATATATACTGGTTATATATATATATATATACTGGTTATATATAACCAGTATATATATATATATATATATATATATATATATATATATATATATATATATATATATATATATATATATATATATATATATATATATATATATATATATATATAACCAGTATATATATATATACATATATATTCAGGCAAACATGAAAAACATTTCAACAACAAAACAAAATCATAACTGTACAGATGACATGCCATGAAGCTTCTATAAGAAAATAACCTCAATATAACGGCATGTCATCCACTAAGGTTTTCTGTTGCATGGATGGTATGTCTAGTGGGCCATTGGTGAGACCCACAGACGCAACCACATGTGTAATCTGGCAGTGATAAAACATGACAATTCGACTTTTTCATTTATTTTCAAAATCTATACTAGTTGGCAGAATGTAATCCTTAGAACTGAATGCGTGGTATCATAGTTTACAGTTTGGCTGCAATTAGGAACGCTTCTTCATCTTCTTCTCCAGCGTTCATTCTCAAACTCCAGCTGAATCTCTCTTGTTGCAGGACAATTACCCTACTAGATTTCCAGCAGAATGTAGTTCATATAATGGAAATGCGTTGTGCCACCGTTCTATGTGTTTAAATGGCCCGACACATCTATCTTCGGATAAAAGAGTGACTCGCTTCGACACATCCTACTTTAAAATTACATTTTTCGAACTTTGAGCATCCACAAGATGGTGTTTCCTATCTGTATCTCAAACCCTCCTTATTCAACCTTACAACACGAATACCAGACGTTACTATTATTTTCTCGGTTTCGGATCCCTACAATATACCAGCGTATCACTTCGGCATCCCTGATGCATAATACTGGAGATAGAGAGCTGTGGAGATCCATGATCACCTACGCCAGACGGCATGGCGCATGATGATGATCCCTTCAGCTGGCAGTTTAGCAGTCAGCAATGATTCGCTGACAACTACAGCCCAAATAAGCTCGTAATTATATAACTGTAAGTATCGTCTCTTTATTGAGCATCTACTGTGATTTATCAACAGCACTGTATTGCGCGCCTTGTTGGAACATCCCAACAGATGTCTAATTATAAGTATTTTGATTGTACACTGGGATCCACTGTAGTGTAATGTTATGTCATTCGCCCGCCGACCAGCAAACCCGGGTTATGAGTCCACTCGTTCTTCGTGGTTTAAAATAAAAATTACTTCTGTGGTTCACCCTTCTTCTTCTTCTTCTTCTTCTTTCCTTCCTCTTTTATCCTTTACATGTGTCGAGGGAGATACAATTTTCTTGTTCTCGCTTTTCTGGCAGCTTCAGATAATGTTATTTGGTGTTCGTGTAATGTCTCTTTGATGTTGTCGATCCATCGTACTCTAGGTCTACCCCTGGCTCTTCTTTCTGCTTCTCCTCTCTTCGTATATGCCTTATAAACTAATGAATCACAGGGCATTCTTTCCAGATGACCAAACCATTGTATCTGTTGGTTTTGTATGTATTGTAGAATTGATATGACATCCACTCTTTCTCTTATGACATCGTTTCTAATTCTGTGTCTTCTGGTCACTCCTGTGGCTGTTCTCAGACATCTCATCTCTGTTGTAACCAGTTGTCTATTATGTTTTGTTGTTAAGGACCATGTTTGACAGTGTGGTTCTCCTGTGGTTCACCCAAACACCAGAAAGTAAGATATCAGCGCCCATGCTGTGGGATGGTGAAGGAATAGCACTATCGCGACTGAGTAAGTCAGTAGGAGACGCTAATTAGGCGGTTTCTGGTCAGCAACTGAATAGGCAACGAAAGACTTATGGGAAATCGTGTTCTGTGGCTCTGGTTCATTACTGTTACATACTATGGTACTCTCCAATTTTAAACTATGTATTGTCCTTATTGTAATGGAATCATCCAACTTGAAGCTAGATTTAGCTAGTTTTTTTTTCTTTATACATTTCAATATGCAGTAGCGAGAACTTGGTTGTAGTTGGACAAGCAGCGTAGGTCGTGCCATTTCACGTAGCTTGGCAAGGGTAATGAATCGTATAACTCGTACCCAAAAATCCAACAATAGTTGAAAATAAATGTCCTACACAGTACAAGCTTCAAGTACTATATTAATATTATCACGTCAATTCTTTTAGCTATTTCCTGCACACTACATTTGCCCTATGTTACCCAAACCTCTATTTGTCCAGAATGTTGGATTATTATAACACTATGACGGTGTGATATCTGCATCACAAACCTCAAGACCTGCAATCCTATATCAATTGGGTGGGAACGACTTCCATCATACGCTCTGTTTATCATCAGTAAAACAAGAGGAAAAAAAAACGCTTCCTGGTTTGACACTCCGATTCACATAAAATGTGTACTGTTTCAGTCATCGAGAATTTTTTGAAAAATTCAACCCAAACTCAGCGTAACCACCAAACTCAACTCCAAAAACTGGGGCCGAACAGCCAACTCCACACCATAACCATTTAGTCGTCTCTTACGACGTGCATGGAAGGTAAACCGTGTTGGTATTCATTGCTCCCTCTCGGGACCCGACAAGGCAAGGGCAAGAAGCATTATCGAACTATATAACTCACTCCTTTTTGGAGTAATCAGCACGTCATCATTCAACAGCATAGTATAGTGAAAAAAAGACATGGACAGACAACATCAAGGAATGGACAGGACACGATTTTTCCTCACTCCTCCGCATCGTTGAAGATATAAATCGCTGGAGAGATCTGTGTGCTGAAGCATCCAATATGGTATCCCTACGAACCTGATGGGTTACGGATTTATTCATTCATGGTCTATGAACAGTAATGCATTGTCAATTAGAAGTGGTTTACATTCAATGAACAGTAAAATACAGTCAATGAATAGTAGTCTATAGTCAATGAATAGTAGTCTATAGTCAATGAATAGTAGTGTATAGTCAATGAATAGTAGTGTATAGTCAATGAATAGTAGTGTATAGTCAATGAATAGTAGTCTATAGTCAATGAATAGTAGTGTATAGTCAATGAATAGTAGTGTATAGTCAATGAATAGTAGTGTATAGTCAATGAATAGTAATCTATAGTCAATGAATAGTAGTGTATAGTCAATGAATAGTAGTGTATAGTCAATGAATAGTAGTGTATAGTCAATGAATAGTAGTGTATAGTCAATGAATAGTAGTGTATAGTCAATGAATAGTAGTGTATAGTCAATGAATAGTAGTTTACAGTCAATGAATAGTAGTCTACAGTCAATGAACAGTAGTGTATAGTCAATGAACAGTAGTCTATAGTCAATGAATAGTAGTGTATAGTCAATGAACAGTAGTCTACAGTCAATGAACAGTAGTGTACAGTCAATGAACAGTAGTCTACAGTCAATGAACAGTAGTCTACAGTCAATGAACAGTAGTCTACAGTCAATGAACAGTAGTGTATAGTCAATGAACAGTAGTGTACAGTCAATGAACAGTAAAATACATTCAATGAACAGTAAAATACATTCAATGAACAGTAAAATACAGTCAATGAACAGTAAAATACAGTCAATGAGCAGTAGTGTACAGTCAATGAACAGTAAAATACAGTCAATGAACAGTAGTGTACAGTCAATGAACAGTAAAATACAGTCAATGAACAGTAGTGTATAGTCAATGAACAGTAGTGTATAGTCAATGAACAGTAGTGTATGGTCAATGAACAGTAGTGTATAGTCAATGAACAGTAGTGTATAGTCAATGAACAGTAAAATACAGTCAATGAACAGTAGTGTATAGTCAATGAACAGTAGTGTACAGTCAATGAACAGTAGTCTACAGTCAATGAACAGTAGTCTACAGTCAATGAACAGTAGTCTACAGTCAATGAACAGTAGTGTATAGTCAATGAACAGTAGTGTACAGTCAATGAACAGTAAAATACATTCAATGAACAGTAAAATACATTCAATGAACAGTAAAATACAGTCAATGAACAGTAAAATACAGTCAATGAGCAGTAGTGTACAGTCAATGAACAGTAAAATACAGTCAATGAACAGTAGTGTACAGTCAATGAACAGTAAAATACAGTCAATGAACAGTAGTGTATAGTCAATGAACAGTAGTGTATAGACAATGAACAGTAGTGTATAGTCAATGAACAGTAGTGTATAGTCAATGAACAGTAGTGTATAGTCAATGAACAGTAAAATACAGTCAATGAACAGTAGTGTATAGTCAATGAACAGTAGTGTACAGTCAATGAACAGTAGTGTATAGTCAATGAACAGTAAAATACAGTCAATGAACAGTAGTGTACAGTCAATGAACAGTAGTGTATAGTCAATGAACAGTAGTGTACATTAAATGGACAGGGAAATACAGTCAATGAACAGTAAAATACATTCAATGAACAGTAAAATACATTCAATGAACAGTAAAATACAGTCAATGAACAGTAAAATACAGTCAATGAACAGTAAAATACAGTCAATGAACAGTAGTGTACAGTCAATGAACAGTAAAATACAGTCAATGAACAGTAGTGTACAGTCAATGAACAGTAAAATACAGTCAATGAACAGTAGTGTATAGTCAATGAACAGTAGTGTATAGTCAATGAACAGTAGTGTATAGTCAATGAACAGTAGTGTATAGTCAATGAACAGTAGTGTATAGTCAATGAACAGTAAAATACAGTCAATGAACAGTAGTGTATAGTCAATGAACACTAGTGTACAGTCAATGAACAGTAGTGTATAGTCAATGAACAGTAAAATACAGTCAATGAACAGTAGTGTACAGTCAATGAACAGTAGTGTATAGTCAATGAACAGTAGTGTACATTCAATGGACAGGGAAATACAGTCAATGAACAGTAAAATACATTCAATGAACAGTAAAATACATTCAATGAACAGTAAAATACAGTCAATGAACAGTAAA
>CM067306.1:36227249-36256470 GCA_034231615.1 Meghimatium bilineatum
GGTCGCAGATACTTCTTCAGTAGGGGGGGGGGGAGAAATACTTACCGTAAGAAAAGGTTGTTCCCCCTGTTCGTTGCACATCTCTGTGTCTCATTGATTTTTTGATGAACTTTTTTAAAATAAATTGATTTGCGGATTTGACCTACCCTCTTTGCTACGTTCCCAGTACTAATAGTCACGTTCTGATTTCCAAGGAGAGAGGGTGGGGGTTTGAACCCCAACTCCTCCTATCTAGTAGTACTTGGATGGATGGATGATAAACGAATGCATAGAGAGATGGAGAAAAGATTGAATGGCTGGATGATATATGAATGGATGGAAGGATCATAGATGGCTGACGGATGTTATATATGAATCGATGGATGAATAAATGGATGAATGGATAAATCGATGATGACACAAAGATGATAAAAAGTTGGACTGAAAGAAAGACGATAAATTAATACATGAAAAGATAGGTTGATGGATATATGGATGTGTTGATGATAGATTGATGGAGAGGTAGATGAAAGAATGATGAATGGATGTATAGATAGATCGATGAATGGAAAGAATAATGATATATGAAGGATGAGGTGTGTATGGATGATTGATGAATGACGGATAGATAAATGGTGGATGGATGAATAATAGATAATGTATGGATAAATGTATGAATGGGTGGATATATAGATAGATAGATAGATATATAGATATATAGATAGATAGATAGATAGATAGATAGATAGATAGATAGATAGATAGATAGATAGATAGATAGATAGATAGATAGATAGATATATAGATAGATATATAGATAGATAGATAGATAGATAGATAGATAGATAGATAGATAGATAGATAGATAGATAGATAGATAGATAGATAGATAGATAGATAGATAGATAGATAGATAGATAGATAGATAGATAGATAGAGATGGATGGATGGATGGATGGATGGATGGATGGATGGATGGATGGATGGATGGATGGATGGATGATGGATGGATGGATGGATAGATGGATGGATGGATGGATGGATGAATATGTAAAAATAATGTTTACAGACCCCATGTGAAGACTTGAAGAAATATCAGGAACCTGTCTATTGACAAGAAATGGATACATGGGTCACATAAATGAATGTCCATGTGGAACAGGTATACAGACCTCTGAACAAACACAGTCAAGACTGTCAAGAATGCAAAGAACTGCCAGGCAAGACATGGCCACAATGGACTGAACTGAAGCAAGAACTTTGAGGCAGTCGCTCTGACCTGGAGAAGACTGGGAGGCTTCGTCCTGGCGACTGGCCTGAAGATCTAGCAAGATCAAAAGATTTCTGAACACGGAAGAAGAAGAATATAAAGATAAATAGGTAGATATAAAAATAGAAAGACAGAAGCAAGGATAAATACTGCACACGTTATTTTTTTAAATAAATAATAAACATAAAGCAATGAAAAGGATGTAGGTCTTGAAGAAGACCCAGCATATAAACAAAGCAACAACAAAAGCCAGGAGGAAGTTAGCTATCCTGAGAAAACTAAGTGGAACCACATGGGGAGCCAGTGGAAATATACTTAGTAAAGTTTACCAGCAAGGCATAAGACCACACCTGGAATATGGTTCAGCTGCGTGGTGTCCTGCATCAAACACCACATTACAAGATCTAGATAAAGTGCAAAACCAGGCACTTAGAATAATGTTGGGAGCAATGAAATCAACACCCATAGCAGAGATGCAGAAAATGGGAAGAATGCAAACACTTGGCGAACGCAGAGACACAAAAGTACTAATTCAAGCAGAAAAGTTCCAGTGTATGCCAAGTCATCCAATGAAGGAAAGATTCCAAAATCTAGCAATGGGGCGACTGAAAAGAAGCAGCTTTATCCATCAAGCTAAACGACTCCATAGACAACTTACAGACCTACCTGAAGTTGATAGCCCCTTAAGGTCTGTACCAGAACAAACCCATGGAGTGAAAGCCATGGAATGCCAATATACATTCAGACCCATGTGAAAGGAATACTAAGCGAGGACGAACAGAACAGTGTGCAGCGAATGACAGTCACCCTCAGTTTCCTGGATGAGGAATATCCACAAGATATATGGGTCAGAGTGTACACAGATGGGTCAGCACAGAATGCTGTGAGGAATGGAGGTGCAAGTGTATATATAGAATATCCACACAAGCCTAGAGATACAATCAGAACACCGACTGGAAAATTCTGCAATAATTATGATGCAGAAATCCAGGCAATTAATGTGGCAACTAAAAAACTGCTGAACTCCAACTCTGACATACAGCCTGTGGTATTCCTGACAGATGCAAGGTCAGTGCTTCAAGCTCTCCAGTCTGGAAAACTAACAGACTTGAAAAAACTAATTAGCGAATTGTCTTACCAGTATAGGGTAACCATGCAGTGGATACCCTCTCACTGTGGAATACCAGGAAATGAAAAAGCAGACGAACTGGCTAAGGAAGGTGCTGCCGAAGACCAACCAGATATACCAATCACCTACCATCAGAAAAAACAGATGATCAAGTCAATAAGAAAGCCACAAACGCCAACACAAGATGACTATCACATTATGAACAGATCAGAGCAAGTTATAATTCTACGTCTCAGAACAGGACACAACCGACTCCGCAGTCACATGTATACAAAGTTCAAGATTGGCAACACGGCCATGTGTACATGTGGACAGGCAGCACAGAGTGCCAAACATATACTTCAAGAATGTTCTGCGCATGAAACGCTGAGGCATACATATTGGCCAGAGGAAACAACACTGGAATCAAAGCTCTATGGGACACTGTATGAACTACAAAAGACAGTGAGTTTTATTAAGGAGACAGAATTACAGATATAGACATGTTTCAAGTGAACGAAAGAAGAAGAAGAAGAAGAAGAAGACGAATGCAAGGTAACAAAGAACACATGGACATGACTTGCAGAAGCAGGAATGTTGGATGAAGATCGACAGGAGTTTCAAAAGGCTATGATAATTGCAACATTCTGTCCAGGATATACTAACCAATGATGAGGTTGGTATGGGACAGCAAATATATATTTGATATATTTTGGGGTTCCGAGACACGCAAAAAACATACATTATCTAAAGTGAGCCCAATACAACAAAAGGTTTGAGAATCGCTGATTTACCTTATCATTTATTGATAGAAAATGTTCAGATAGCCTTGTAATTGTCAATTATTATTTCGTGGGTCTTCATAAAAGTACTGGGATCCACGTTGAGAACCGCTGCTTTATAGAACGGATACATTTCTGTGAATACGCAGATATTGTCAGTTAAATAATTCAGAGTTACTGGATGACAGTAAACTATCGCGGCCAGCTAAGGAAGCTAAAACAGAGGTTCTCCGAGTTGCAGGAATAAAGGGACACAAAACAGGAAACAAATTAATTTCACTAATTACGAAACTTTTACAAAGACAACGTATGATGTAACGGACCATTGGCGTAAATAAAACGTGTACACAAAACATTTACATTTTCTGGACTACATCGTGCTGGAGATCTTGTAAAACCATTGTCCTGCTACAAGAGAGCCAGTAGGAGTGTGAGAACTAACCACATCCCCTCCCTCCTTCAACAAAGTACGACAGACAGAACCATGAAAAAAAAGGAGAATCCGACCTTTCCTTTTTGATAATAGGGCTATAAAAAGTATACAGGGATGTCAATTCATTGGAGATATCCTTATCAAATGAAAAATTTGTCCTTTCCATTGGTGTTTATTGCCAGTGGGCACATAATATACACAAAGTGGCCAATAAGAAACACGAAAACATCAAATTGCGTCATTTTAGAAGAATAGTTTCTAATGAATAATAGCAATACTAATAGTAATAGTAATAACATTAGCAATAATAATCGTCATAATTCCGCCGAAGACGGATGTGTCGGGCCATTGGCGCAAAAAAACGGCGACACAACGCATTTCCATTCTCTGGATTACATCCTGTTAGAAATCTAGTAGGACAATGGTCTTGCTACAAGGGAGATCCAGCAGGAGTTTGAGAATGAACGATGAAGAAGAAGAATCGTCAAAATAATAATAATAATAATAATTTCTTTGTCTTTCCTTAAAGAGGGACAAAATACAGATGTGACTGTCTCGGATGTCTTTAGTATGCATGTAGTTCTGCAATTGTATAATTAGTCAATATAATTCTATTAAATACTTCTGGGGGTGAGGGAGAGAAGTTTATGTAATTCAATGCCCCTAACCTTACATAAGTCCCTGAATAGAAGAAATTGTTAGCATGAACCACTGTCAAACTAACCGTATAATAATTTGAAAACCACTGCCCTAGCGAAAAGACACCTCACATGCCAAAAATATGCCACGTAAAATCCCGAAAAGGTGCACGAATATTGCAGAAATATGCCCATACAAACAACAATGTTGCAGAGACTAGCAAAATGTAAATATCACATTAAACATAAACCATATGGTGCGGGTTAGTCGGAGCAGACGTTTTGTATAATACACCAGCCACCTAGCCGTTCCAGGACCGATTTACTGAAAAACCCGGCGCCTGTGAGAAGGACCTGCCGGGACACTAGGTATTAACCATAATCCAGTAAAGGTTCTCAAATGGTGTTTTTTTCCTGTAACTGTATCCTCAAAATTCGCGAGTCTTAGCTTAGTCCATGTGTTACCGGGACCCCTAAGTGGATTAATAAATAGGAACGCGGTGACCTGCAATGAAAGAGGCAATTAAGGAGGTTTGGGGGTAGAATTGATTGTCCCTCCTTTATTTAAAAAAAATTAAGTGATACAAAAGCCACGTTGAAGTCGGTAGTTTTAGACCAAAATATTTAATATCGCAGCTAAGCTGTAAACCGAGATACAACACATTTCGTCCCATGAGCTACACCTTGACAATAAACAGGAGTTTGAGAGAGAACGCAGGATAACTTGACGAAGTTTATCACCAATGAATACTCAATATCTTTTTTTAAAATTAAGTACTCAACCAAAATTCCAAGTCTGAATGTGTCAGCGTTAGATTACTCTACCAAAATTTCTTTAATGTGTGAATGTGTCAGCGTTAGATCACTTACACAGTAGAAATGAGATCATGCCAGTGCTGTGCACATCTAATCCAGTATTACTGATGTACGAAGATTACTATATGCAAATATGATTCAACTGGTATGTTACAGAAGCCAGCTGTAGCTAGTGTAGTTTGGTCTTTGATGTATGTTCATATCTCGAGAAGGTATTTATTTCAAATTTTCTTTAGATGTAACCTTCTTCGTTTGTATTTAAACATTTACTTGCTAGCTGGAGCAAGTCGTGGCTTACAATTTGACTAAGATATCTGCGCCTTTCAGTCAGACAAATCGATCTTAGGACTGACAATTTGGATCAGTTGGATTATCTGTGGAAAGTTTTTTCTTCTTATATATAGCCCATACCGTGTGTTGCTGGTCATCATCTCTTTCCACAGCCTTCTATTTCGTGTGCTTCAATCATTTCAATACCGATGTTCGCCCATGCCACAATGCTAAGTTGTCAAGCATCTACTCTCTTGATCTTCCCGTACCCGTATAGCTGTTCTGCTTTCCTGCTGTTACAATGTATTTCATCTTCGTGCTTCTCATGTGCCCAGAAAATTTGGACTGTCTCTTTCTGATGCGGGTAAACATCTCTTTTTAAAATTACCTTCTTTCCAGATATTCTGTTGGATAACAACTAAATATACAAGCATTAATAATAAACAAGGTACTTTTATGGTTTGAGAAATCCTAGCAGTCACAGCCGTGAGTCCAGCTTGATCATATAGAATTAAACCATCACAAATATTGGATGTCACAAATATTGGATGTCACAAATATTGGATGTCAGAAATGTTGTATGTCACAAATATTGGATGTCAAAAATATTGGATGTCACAAATATTGGATGTCAAAAATATTGGATGTCACAAATATTGGATGTCACAAATATTGGATGTCAAAAATATTGCATGTCACAAATATTGGATGTCATAAATGTTGTATGTCACAAATATTGGATGTCAAAAATATTGGATGTCAAAAATATTGGATGTCACAAATATTGGATGTCAAAAATATTGGATGTCACAAATATTGGATGTCACAAATATTGGAAGTCACAAATATTGGATGTCACAAATATGGGATGTCAAAAATATTGAATGTCACAAATATTGGATGTCAAAAATATTGGATGTCACAAATATTGGATGTTAGAAATGTTGTATGTCACAAATATTGAATGTCACAAATATTGGATGTCACAAATATTGGATGTCACAAATATTGGATGTCAAAAATATTGGATGTCACAAATATTGGATGTCAGAAATGTTGTATGTCACAAATATTGGATGTCAAAAATATTGGATGTCACAAATATTGGATGTTAGAAATGTTGTATGTCACAAATATTGGATGTCAAAAATATTGGATGTCACAAATATTGGATGTCAGAAATGTTGTATGTCACAAATATTGGATGTTAAAAATATTGGATGTCACAAATATTGGATGTCACAAATATTGGATGTCAAAAATATTGGATGTCACAAATATTGGATGTCAGAAATGTTGTATGTCACAAATATTGGATGTCACAAATATTGGATGTCACAAATATTGGATGTCACAAATATTGGATGTCAGAAATGTTGTATGTCACAAATATTGGATGTCACAAATATTATGAAAGAGAACCGAGCACTTTGGACCGGTAATTCTATGTGCAGCCTTAAGGATGATCGTTAGACTAAATAACTACTGGAGGTGGTAATTCAAATAATCCTGCCACAAGGTGATATCTATTTCATCCGTCACGAAATAATCTATGTAACTTTTTATCTTATGAAGAGAAATGCAATTTTCAACCGCAATCCAATTTAGTTATAATACAGTATATGATGTTCAAAATTAATAGAGATCGTGGTTCAGGTAATCCTGATCCGAGGATATTTTAATTACTACGAAAAAATAACGTATTGCGTTCACTTAAAGAGGGGCCTTGATCCATAATTACCATATTGGTCAAATCATCCCAAATTTCACAATCGATAATAGTAGTAACTGCAGCAAAGCTGAAATCCAAAAGACGAATCTAGATAATAGGGTGATGCACAACTTTGCTAATCACTGTATAACACACATATATGATAACACATGAGAATCGACGTTTCGACCAAAAAGTGTTTATTAAGAATATATTCACTACATATTAAATGACGAGTAAGAATGCCACTGTACACGTTCACATGACATAATTAATATGTAGCACCATATATTGTTTTCCAGAGGATAGTGGATTCCAGAGCATATAGTATGTTCTATAGCATAATTAGCTATATCATAAGAACGCGTGCAGCTCCATTATTACACGTTGTTTGTTGCGATGGGAATGTGTTCTTGTTGAGGGCGTTTTGGTAGAAAGGTTCGGCTCTAGTGTGTTATCATCTGCGCATTCATTAATATCAAAACTTCATCACCCTGTTTTCGAGTTTTGACATAATTTTGAAATGTTACTGTCCATGTAATTTATGTTTTGGTAATTTTTGTCAATTTTACAAAAATTATCATTATTCATTATTATATATTGACTACGTGTGTCACGTGCGCGAGAGGTTAGACCAGTGTTTCCCAAACTTTATTTTACCATGCCCCACCTAAGGCTTTCTAAAATTCTGATGCCTCCCTATGTAATATATACATATTTTTTTACATTAAAAAATTGAATAAACTATAGATGATCTCATTTTCGAATTGCCCCACTGAACAATCGAATTGCCTCGTTTTGGAGCGTGTGCCCACGTTGAGAAACACTGGCTTAGAACTTTGGTCTTACAGCCGTCCAGAGCAGAGGTCGGGAACCCATGGCTCGCGAGCCATATGGGGCTCTATTGATGGCTGCATTTGGCTCACAGACAAATGTTCGATTATTAAAAAAAATGTTTCTTTAGACTCCAATGATCTACATATTATTTTGCATATCAATATTTCATTCTACAAAAGAGCTAAAGTCTACTGCAGCTCAGCATCAGAAGTCGCATTAATGGTAAGAAATACTCATTATTGATTAGCAACATCATAACAATGTTATTAAAAAGAATTCAGAGACATAATTAATGTACTTTTAGTGTTGAAATTACACAAAATGCACACATTTACTTGAATTTTTAGTTTTAAACATAATGTATGGCTCTCACAGAATTACTTTTCAAAATATGTTGTGTCCATGGCTCTATCAGACATAAAGGTTCCCAAACCCTGGTCCAGAGTAAGGACTGGTTATATTCTGTAGGAGGATAAATACACATTTAAAAAAAAAAAAACTCACACTGTACATGACGAAGCGACAGCAAAGGAATGCGGCCTTTATCATACACGCCACACGCAGTCCACCTTTAACCCCTAACATGAAACATGTAGTACTGATAGCTTTATTTTACACATAAAAATATATTGACTTGTTTAAACTGTTGAAAATATGAAATGACTGGTTACACCGACAAATAATGTTGTACGTATACTTAATCCGACTTCCGGTAGTGACGTCCGTTGATGGAGGGTCTTTCTCTAATCAAGTCTGGGTCATTCCGTCGATCGTTGAATTAATCAACTAACAAGTCCAGACTGATTTGTGTAACAGAAGTCAGTTCATCTCTTGAATGGATACCTACAGGCAAAAGAGCAAGGGGTAGACCAAAAGAAACACTCAGAAGAACAATACTTAGAGAAAGTAAAACAACCAATATTCATACTATTCAAGAACTGCACAGAATAGCTTTGAACAGACAGAATTGGAGAGATCTGACCTCTGCCCTATGCGCTAACTTCAGCGCAAAAGGAAAATGAATGAATACTTAATCCGTAATCGCCGTCAAAACATAACAATGAAACGAAATGAAACAATCTCCTTCGCAGAAATCGGATGTGTCAGGCTATTGGCGCAAATAAAACTGCGACACAGCGCATTTCCATTGTCTTGACTATATCGTGCTGGAAATCTGGTATGACGACTGTCTTGCTGCACGAGAGGATCTAGCGCGAGTTTGAGAGTAAACACTGCATAAGAAGAATCATGATTTCCTATATTAAAATTGGATCTTATAATTGAATTTCAATGAAAACAAATGACTAGGCTGCAACAACAAACAAAAAAAAAACAAAAAAAAAAATTAATTTTCCTTAGAGCATGTATTCCCAGTTGCAATATATGGATGTGAATCTTGGACAATTACCAATAAATTGAAAACCACAATAGCAGCATTTGAGGCAAAATGTTACAGAAGAATCCTTAGAATACCATGGGCCCAAAAAAATCACCAATAGCGAACATTCGGAGATAATTGAAAGTAAAAGA
Source organism: Meghimatium bilineatum (assembly GCA_034231615.1). Taxonomy (NCBI): domain Eukaryota; kingdom Metazoa; phylum Mollusca; class Gastropoda; order Stylommatophora; family Philomycidae; genus Meghimatium; species Meghimatium bilineatum. Next base: position 36,236,624 of record CM067306.1, read on the forward strand.
CAACTGACTAAACAACAAGGTTCTCTCTAGAAAATTACAATAGTCTAGTCATATCAAACAACACGACAGCGTGGAAAAGAAAGGGATAAATGTTCCAGTGTTGGGTAACAACCCTAAACAGGAAGCAGGTGGCTGGAGTAACACCGGGCAAATGTCAAGATAAACAAAAATAGGTAGATGTTACCAAAATAAAACATAACACAACCTAACAACGAGATACAGGGACAGACGACGTTTCGACTATTAAGCCTTCATCAGGACAAACGAAAGACAACGGTACAACGAATCTTACATGGAAACAAACGTGGTTGATAGGGAGGAAAGAGGAGGAGAGATAGTGAATAGATAGTGGAGGAAGTAAATAGAGAGCGGCATATTGGGGAGGAAGAGAGTATGGGGAGAAGAAGTGAGGAGAGAAAGTGCACGGAAGGAGGTGAGGAGCGAAAATGGATAAGGTGTGGTAGCAAGTAAAATAGATAATGTTAAATTAAGATACTTACCTCAAAAGTGGCAACACGCAATGAGTATAACGAATAGATAGCAGAGAAAGCAGAGATAGAGCATCCTAGCAGGGAGGAAGAGGGTATGGGAAGAAGTGAGGAGGGGAAAGTGCACAGAAGGAGATGAGGAGTGAAAATAGTTAAGGTGTAATAGCAAGTAAAATAAGATAAATGAGGATAAATCGGATGCAGGGGTCCCCTATGTATATTTATGGAGCCAGCGTGCGGTACGGGCAACACCTCCAGTGGGTTGCAATGTACGGTTGGTCTCACTCAACTACGAACATCGTTTCATCTGACATGTTTCTCACCACGGTACATGGCCTGGACTAAGGGATCGTGTATCGGTGGCTCGAGGTTCTGTCCGTTGATCGTTGTTCCCATAGATGGGCTAGCGTACAGTGCGGGCAATACCCACATAGGGATTGTGACGTGCGGCTAGTCCATCCTCTTATCATCTTCGGTTGATGCGACGGGTCTCACTTCCGAACACGGGGCCTAAAAGGTACTTGTCGTTGCGGTTGTGACCTTGGTCCATTTTCCGCCATATTTATTTTATCGGGACCTCTGTTACACCGACCTCCACTTACAACGACATTGTGGACTGATGACCCCGACTTCGTCACATACGACTCTCCACCACCTCACATGCTTTGGCTGTAGTTCTGGGTCTGCCTCCATCTGACATGGCCTCCTTTTACTTTTTCTCTCCTACTCTGGTGCCCTTCTCTTCTGCACCTTTATTCTTTATCAGCCTGATACCTTTGCACGACGCGCTTCCCCGTGATAGTCCCCCACCCTACCTTGCTGTGTCTGGTAGGCTCCTTCCTACTTACACATCCCGTCCTTGCGTGGCGCATTTCCGGCTCGGGGCCAACGACTATCCACCCTTTTCTTCTTCTTTTTTTTTCTTGTTCTTCTCCTCTGCATTCCTCTCATCCTTTTTTATCTGTCTCTATGGCTATTTGGTAGGAGTCACGATTTTAACTTTTACCCGCCTCGGGTTTTTCTCTACGGCCCTGCCTATTATTTCAGTTGGTCTCTCGTCGTACTACTAGATCATTATCTATATCGCTCTTTCTTCCCTGCGGCTATTTCTGTAGTCCTCTTGTTTCCTGTGGTGTGACAATCTGGCATGTTGGTATTTTATTGACGCTAACTGCCTCACAAGCTTTCATTGTCCATTGACCCTGACCCACCAGTGTGACTGTTTGTCTCAAGCTAGCCAGTTCTCAACGTATCAGATAAGTTGTATTCCTTTTTTACATATTATCACCTATATTTTACTCTCACTTGCATACATCATTGTATTATCACTGTATTTTCTTCCCACCATTATCTACTCCTACTTATAGTTTCTCTCCACTGCCCATATCTGCTCGGTCGTTTCTTTCTTTTCTCCTTTTTTTCTCTTATTTATTTTCATCTCCATCTCTCTCTCTCTCTCTCTCATGTGATCTCTCGTACCATCCTCTTTTGCGTTTCCATCACGACTGTATGCTAATACTCATTGCCTGTTGCCATTTTTAAGGTAATTATCTGAATTTATCCTCATTTATCTTATTTTACTTGCTATTACACCTTAACTATTTTCACTCCTCATCTCCTTCTGTGCACTTTCCCCTCCTCACTTCTTCCCATACCCTCTTCCTCCCTGCTAGGCTGCTCTATCTCTGCTTCCTCTGCTATCTATTCGTTATACTCATTGTGTGTTGCCACTTTTGAGGTAAGTATCTTAATTTAACCTTATCTATTTTACTTACTACCACACCTTATCCATTTTCGCTCCTCACCTCCTTCCGTGCACTTTCTCTCCGCACTTCTCTCCCCATACTCTCTTCCTCCCCAATATGCCGCTCCCTATTTACTTCCTCCACTATCTATTCACTATCTCTCCTCCTCTTTCCTCCCTATCAACCACGTTTGTTTCCTTGTAAGATTCGTTGTACCGTTGTCTTTCGTTTGTCCTGATGAAGGCTTAATAGTCGAAACGTCGTCTGTCCCTGTATCTCGTTGTTAGGTTGTGTTATGTTTTATTTTGGTAACACATCTACCTATTTTTGTTTATCTTGACAGCGTGGAAAAGACCATACTAGAGGTGATAATGTCATTCAACGAAAAAAGAATGTGCCACGAAGAAGATGGAAACATGATATCAAAGACCACCAGAACGCGTTATACAAATATCAGTAAGAGATTAGCAATGACCCACGTGAGCAGGAAGATTAGCCACAGATCGGTAGAAGTTTTGAAAGTCTGTAATGAGTGATAGATAATGAGGCCATGGTATTCTACCAGATGACGATAATTGAATATAACTTCCGCCGAAGACGGATGTGTCGGACCATTGGTGCAAATAAAACGGCGATACAACGCATTTCCATTCTCTGGACTACATCCTGCTGGAAATCTAGTTTTTCCGACAATTCTTATTTTTCTTCTTCGTTCGCACTTAAACTACTGCAAATTAGCAGGATGTAGTTCAAAGAATAAAATGCGTTATGTCATGGTTTACAGCTGTGTTGCGACATCTGCGGCTTTCGTTATCACATCTGACTTCAGCATGGCTTCTGGGTTACTTCGATATTTTTAGACTGAGACGGCCAACTTCACCCCATGACCTCCTGACTCGCCTCTTACTACATGCATAGAAAATTAGCAGTTTGCCATTCCTTACTCCCCTATCGAGCACCAGCAATACACGGGCGTGGAGTTTGGCCATACTTTCCTTTAAATTGGTCATAATTATTCCAACTATACGGCAACCCGGCTTGAACGTGAACCTCTCGAGAACCACTGCACTTCCAGATGTACAGGTGAAAGGTCACGGTGTTTTCATGCAGCTTATTACTTTATTACTTATTTAACTCTATTTAAAGGTGGCCGTTTCCGTTATTTTGTGATTGTTGCTTTTATTAGTGAACTATTTGTACTCTCTTCTATCTCATCCTCTTTTGTCTTTTTTTTCTTCTTCTTCCTTCATTTACTGTTTCTTCTGTCGCCATCGTGTAGTGTTGAAACAAGGCATGTTGGCGACCTGAGAAAATTCGTGCTATGGTCTCTTTTACATAAAATAATATAGATGAAGTATTGCTTTTGGCGCTCACAATTGTGACGGCTGCTCCTTCTATCTTCACCTAGTTTTGGATCTTCCCTCAAAAAAATTTAAAACAAGGGTCTTACTGATGTAGAAATATTAATATGCACAGGCCCCTTAGCTAAAAAAAATATCAATTCACAAGCTATCATAGATAAGCTGTAACCCACAATGCTAAACAGTGAACACAGGAAATGGTTATGCCAGATCTTTAAAATTGCGAAATGAGAACGTATTCAAAAGCAGCAAAGGAGTCTTGGTAAGGCAGTATCTGTCAACACCTTTTAATGTTGAAAAATTGGTGGTGACAAAAGCTTTAACTTTCACTGGAAATTGAAATTGCGGTAATGAAGTTTAGCTAATCATTGGAATAAAGACATGGACAGACAAAATCAAGGAATGGACAGGGCAAGATATTTCCACACTCATCCGCATCGCTGAGGATAGAATTCGCTGGAGGACTCTGTGTGCTGAAGCATCCAATGTGGTACCCCTACGACCCTGAAGGATTATGGGTTTATTGAATGAATCATTGGAATCGCTCAGGGCAATATATAAACAATACATGTATTAATACGCTATACCATAACATAAATCATGTCACTGGCAATGATCGCATCTCGACGCGTTATACAAATATCAGAAAGATATTAGCAATGAACTTACAATCATCATCACATATTAAAAATCTATGGCAAGGAAAAACAGAAAAACAAAGTTACAACTATTCATAAGCTATATTTTTCCAGTGGCAACATTTGGTTGTAAAACGTGGGCAATGACATTCGCAACGGAAAATATCGACCTTTGAAATATTTATAGAAAGGTTAGTAAAATATTTAAAACTATTTGATTTTGTTCCATTTCCTCATAAAAATTGATATTTTTGAAATGTGAAAATATGTAAAAGAAAAGGTAGAGTTTTGTGGAAAGAGAAAAGAACGGACAAAGGTTCTAACTACACTTCGTATAAAGAAATGTTAAGGGAGGGAAATAGAGATAAAACAAGTGAAGTTTTTTGGACATATTAAATGTCGTGACACCTTGCTGCGGACCTTACTTGAGCGTAGGATCAATGGGAGGCGAGCAAGAGATAGACAGAGATACAAGTTGGAGATGAACATGACGAGACATGTTACAGCCTAACATAGTGCACCACCAAGGCACGATACATAAGATGTGGGAGGTCTGTTGCAGCCAACCTTCGTATCAGCCACGACTCTTAATCATGCAAAGAAAGATCCCAAGAATATCACGGACAGAAAGACAAAATAGCGCAGACTTTCGAAAAGACCTGTACATACAAGAAGACTGGCTTGTCAAAACTGTGAAAATACGCAATCTAACATATTTTGGACATATAAAAATACACAATGGTTTAGAAAGATTAATCATGGAGGGAAAAGTTCCAGGAAAGAGAACAAGAGACAGACCACGACTACGATGAACACCGGATATCGAAGACCTTCTGAACATGACATTGGATGTCTGTACATTTTGCACAGAACCGATTTGCTTACAGAATGACAGCTAAGTCAACATTCCATAAAGGATATATCACAGATAGATTCTGAGATATACTTTGTTTAATAAGAAACACACTTTGGCTGGCAAGGAAATATGTCATATATCTTTCCTATATCCCTGGACCCATGGGAAAAAAGACTGAGATCCGCAAGCATAGGACCATTTTAAATTTACCGCAAGACTTCAGTACGTGTTGCCAAAACAATATATTTGTGAATTAGTAGTACAGCTGAAGATAATTTAGAATGAATGTAACTGCACTAATGATGCCCTTTGTGGCTTTATCTTTTCCCAGAGTGTACAAAGGAATACATTTCAAAGAATATAATCCGTTACTTTGATTGTGGTCCCTATTTTCTTCTCACTCTGAAAGGTGTTTTTGGAGGATGCGATGGGATGCAATTGCTATCGTGTGAATACCAGAGTCGTGCTGCAAACATAGGTTATAATTAATAATCTATGGTACTATGGAAACTATTAACATCCAACCAAATAACAAAATAAAATTATAAATTTGAAAAGGCTACATATAATCTATATTAATGTATGGCTCAGAAACATAATTAATAAATAATTAATAAATAATTATTAATAATACAAGTAATGCTTTTGCCATGTGGATATATAGAAGAATATGGAGAACTTCATGCAAAGAGAGGAAAATAAACAAAGAATTTATGACAAAATTTCACATGAAAAAAAATATGAAAGAAAATAACTAAAAAATAAATAAAATATTTTGAACATATTAAAAGACACGACACCTTGTTGAGAACATCAGTTCAAGGTAGAGTTAGACGCGAGCAAGAGATCAGTCAGTCAGTTTCTCTCTAGCCAAGTTTGGCACATAGAGCGGATGTCATAGTTCTCCATGCCTGTGGTCAGTAGCTAAGGATTGCAGGTCTTGTGCATTTATGTTGATTTTAATTCATTCATAAATGTTCTTCTGAGCGTTGTTTTTGGTCGTCCCTGTTTCTTTCCCGTCTGGTGTCCACATGGGATAGAGCAAGAGATATAAAGAGGAAAAAGTGCGAGAAAAAAATCATGAAATGGAAAGGATACTATCTATCAGAAGTACAGAAGATGTTGGAGGTCTGTTACAACCAGTTTTCGTATCGGAGACAGCAATGGATGATAGTGATGGAAACCATTCTAATCACGTTTCTTGTCTTGAAAAGGAGAAACAAGGGGGCTGGTCGATTCTTCATTGGTTCCCAAATTCTTTCAGGTCAGCAGGATGTACTTCGGAGAACTGAATACCGTGATACTATAAGCACATGCCTATGTTTTCTCAGAATATCAAATCGCAAGCTATTTCATTCAAGCTATAAACCAGGACACTAAAGTTGTATAAAGAGATAACAATTGCGTCACATCTGTCATGATGAAAGTTTAGCGCGCTTTTCGAAATTTACTGAGACCCTATGAGACAGCCGGAACTTTCTGAGACCTTATGAGACAGTCGCAACTTTCTGAGACCTTATGAGACAGTCGCACATTTCTGAGACCTTATGAGACAGCCACAACTTCCTGAGACCTTATGAGACAGTCGCAAATTTCTGAGACCTTATGAGACAGTCGCAACTTTCTGAGACCTTATGAGACAGTCGCAACTTTCTGAGACTTTAAGAGACAGCCGTAACTTTCTGAGACCTTATGAGACAGCCAGAACTTCCTGAGACCTTATGAGACAGTCGCAACTTTCTGAGACCTTATGAGACAGCCGCAACTTTCTGAGACCTTATGAGACAGTCGCAACTTCCTGAGACCTTATGAAACAGCCGGAACTTTCTGAGACCTTATGAGACAGTCGCAACTTCCTGAGACCTTAGGAGACAGTCGCAACTTTCTGAGACCTTATGAGACAGCCGCAACCTCCTGAGACCTTATGAGACAGCCGCAACTTCCTGAGACCTTATGAGACAGCCGCAACTTTCTGAGACCTTATGAGACAGCCGCAACTTTCTGAGACCTTATGGACAGCCACAACTTCCTGAGACCTTAGGAGACAGTCGCAACTTTCTGAGACCTTATGAGACAGCCGCAACCTCCTGAGACCTTATGAGACAGCCGCAACTTCCTGAGACCTTATGAAACAGCCGGAACTTCCTGAGACATTATGAGACAGCTGGAACATTCTGAGACCTTATGAGACAGCCGCAACTTTCTGAGACCTTATGAGACAGCCGCAACTTTCTGAGACCTTATGAGAAAGCTGCAACTTTCTGAGACCTTATGAGACAGCCGCAACTTCCTGAGACCTTATGAGACAGCCGCAACTTCCTGAGACCTTATGAGACAGCCGGAACTTTCTGAGACCTTATGAGACAGCCGCAACTTTCTGAGGCCTTATGAGACAGCCGTAACTTTCTGAGACCTTATGAGACAGCCGTAACTTTCTGAGACCTTATGAGACAGCCACAACTTTCTGAGACCTTATGAGACAGCTGGAACTTTCTGAGACCTTATGAGACAGCTAAACTTTCTGAGACCTTATGAGACAGCCGCAACTTCCTGAGACCTTATGAGACAGCCGCAACTTTCTGAGGCCTTATGAGACAGCCGTAACTTTCTGAGACCTTATGAGACAGCCGTAACTTTCTGAGACCTTATGAGACAGCCGCAACTTTCTGAGACCTTATGAGACAGCTGGAACTTTCTGAGACCTTATGAGACAGCTAAACTTTCTGAGACCTTATGAGACAGCTGGAACTTTCTGAGACCTTATGAGACAGCCGCAACTTTCTGATACCTTATGAGACAGCTGGAACTTTCTGATATTTTATGAGACAGCTGGAACTTTCTGAGACCTTATGAGACTGCCGCAATTTTCTTAGACCTTATGAGACAGCCACAACTTTCTGAGACCTTATGAGACAGTCGCAACTTTCTGAGACCTTATGAGACAGCCGCAACTTCCTGAGACCTTATGAGACAGCCGCAACTTCCTGAGACCTTATGAGACAGCCGCAACTTTCTGAGGCCTTATGAGACAGCCGCAACATTCTGAGACCTTATGAGACAGCCGCAACTTTCTGAGACCGTATGAGACAGCTGGAACTTTCTGAGACCTTATGAGAAAGCCACAACTTTCTGAGACCTTATGAGACAGCCGCAATATTCTGAGACCTTATGAGACAACCGGAACTTTCTGAGACCGTATGAGACAGCTGGAACTTTCTGAGACCTTATGAGACGGCTGGAACTTTCTGACACCTTATGAGACAGCTGGAACTTTCTGAGACCTTATGAGACAGCCGCAACTTTCTCAGACCCTATGAGACAGCCTCAACTTTCTGAGACCTTATGGGACAACCGGAACTTTCTGAGACCGTATGAGACAACCGGAACTTTCTGAGACCCTACGAGAAATATACAATTTTGGTGATGAGAGAAGAAACCAGCAGCAGATTTCAAGATATGAACAATTTTTAAAATAACAAATGTCTAAAAGGAAACTGTTCAGATCTTTCAGTTACCGCTGAAGACAAATGTGTAGGGCTTTTGTCACAAATACAATTGCGACACAACGCATTTCCATTCTCTGTACTGCATCCTGCTGGAAATCTAGTAGGACCATTGCCCTGCTAGAAGAGAGAACCAGCGGGAATTTGAGAATAAATGCTGAAGAAGCAGATCTCTCGGTCAGAAATTGTGATTCACTCCCGCTGCTGGCGGCCCATCCTTGATATATAGATAACAAAAAATCTGGACATACTTGCAGAAGCGAATGAATATATTGCATTATATATTGCATTATATATTATATATCTATAATAAAATCCATAACCCGCCAGTGTTGCCAGTGTTGCAGAAGTACGGCTGTGGTTGCATCAAAATACACACTCCTCAGACATTTTCTACCTTCGGCGATTGGAATGCGAAATTTTAAAATCGTGACCATCCATTCTTTGACGTTGTTTGTCTATATTTTTCATTCTCTTCCTCTGCTCCCAGCACATTTGACTATTTCTCGTTTCTTACATGGAATCGTGTCGGCTTACATGCCCAAATATTACAATATAATAACATAATAAAAATATAAACCAAAATAATTGCACCATCCATGCAAAAGGAATATTGGCAACACTGTTGTCGTAAAAGTTATACTCAGATGCAAAAACAAAAACATTGAATTCAAGCCAGCGTCCCCCGACAACAAATTCCATTCCTGATAAGAATATGATTGAAGAAACTGTTTTACTGAACTGAAATATGACATTCCAGACATTTAAACCAACAGGATGTCGCAATCTGAAAGAAGGAAACTCAGAGCAACCAAAAAAACAACAACAATTTCCAGCGAATCTTTCCCATATGTAGATAATGATGGTTGGAAAAACTCTGTTGACAATAGGAAAAGAGGTATTCTAATAAAACACATGGATAAGATCCACTCGTCCGGCTCTGTGGCTGAGAAATACAGTCTGGCTCGGACTATTACCATATTCTTCTTCTTCTCGTTCATAGTTTAGCACGTCTGCAAAGCAAGTCCAGTTTTCTGTTTTTGTATTTGAAAGCTCTTCAAAAACAACGTATACAAATTAACATGTCTACACAGAAAGTTTAAAAAACCGTATACAATTTAACATGTCTACACATATAGTATAGTTTTCTAGATAATTGTTGCTGTATAAGAAAGATCCCCGAAGCTCCAATACAGCTTTTTGTGGATGTCTGTCCCTGTGGACCAGTGCTCCTAAATCAAGTGGTTTAGTGTAATGCAGTCTTGCAGAAACATGTTCCGCGGTCGGTGTTGTTTGTTCACAAGCACACAGTAGATTTAAGTTTCACTAAGATGGAATCACTCTTAGTTTAAGTGTCTGTTTTGTCTGTTGTGTCCTGTCCTAGTTCGGAAGATGATAACTTGCTCAACTTTGTCAAGATAATTCTTCTTCTTTTTCCTTCGTTCGCCTGCAACATGATTAGATCTGAAGTTTTGTCTCTTCTATAAACCTGACTGTGTTTTGTAACTCGTACAGAGATACGTAGAGTTTTTCTTCCTATGTTATTTCTCTGGGCCAGTGTGTTTGTCTCATTCCTCTCACTTTGAAACGCCTTCAAATTACCTTGTATTGATTGTCGTATTCAAATTATATTGAACAGTTTAACATTTCATAAGATCTAGTTTGCTAACCGAAATGATAACATACACTTCACAATCCCAAACATATAATATAAGCATTCTCAAATTCCCGCATACTAGCTGGATGTAGTCCAGAGAAAAGAATGCGTTGTGCCAATTGTTTACAGATTAGTGGCGATATATGTGCTTTTGGTCATGCAATCAGACTTCAGCATGCCATCGGACATCTGAGTCACTTTGGCCATGAGATCAGTCAACTCTATTCCCTAAATCTCCCCAGTTGCCCCTTATGACGTGCATGGCTGGTAGCAGCCGCCATACTTTGCTTCCCATTCGGGCGCTGACATCACACGTCTGACAAAGTGTGTGGTCTACGTCATAATTTGTATTTTACATCATAGACTATGATAGTAGGACAAGCATAAGATAGACACGTGCTACCGAACGACCAATAAATCTTGAGCACTTCAGATGCAAGTGTGATGGTATTTGAAATGCAATGAAAGGATATTTTTATGCAAATTGACATAGTAAAGATTAACAATGCTGTTTTTTCAAAACTTTACTCTTATTTCTGACCACTTCAATGTCACCTGCCATCGTGGTGCCCATGATATTCAGGTGACAACCATGACGTCGTGCTTTTCAGCTGACCGGACTCGCCATGTGTTTGGGAACCACTCTGTAGGCCTATATCAATTTGGCATGATTGAACCCTTTGGGATCAATGTCCATCAGTCGTATGGATGATATCATGCTATTTCGTCCTTTTTCTGTTTGTCTGGTTTCACCGATATTTGGATGTGTTTTGTCTATTTTCTGTTTGTTGTTTTTCACCGCTTATGTAAATATAGATATAATTCTTCTGGGTTATACCTATATTTAGCTCTGCCATGTAAACCTCAATAGTGCCGTTCTTACTCGTGGATTTTTTTTGTTGAGAATAAATTCTTTAAATATACTTTGGTCAATTTGTGTGGTTCATTATGTTCTGTTTACAGTGATTAGCAAAACTTCATTACCCTGTTCCAAGTTTCGCCTGTTTATATTGGTGTTCGTTTATGTCCCGTAGAAGTAAAACTTAAAATAGCTTTATAAAATACCGCAATGAGTGACACATGGACCAGACGAGTCCTATTAGACCAATGACTACACGCCACTAGTGGAAATAATTTTGTCGAGTTGGCAACCATTCGCTAAAAATTCCGTAATCACTTCTGGTTACAAAACATAGAAATTGGCAGCGTTGCTATTCTTTACTCTACTTTTCCCGCACCGATAGAAGACGAGCATTATTTCTGCTCTACTGATGTGTACACCATTACGACCATAACGCCACGTTGCCAGCAAAGAGAAAATAATTACAGTAGCACTTGTTCTGAAATATAATACCGACTTGTTGTCTGGATAACAGACATTTCTCACTGGATGTTCCAACGTGTTACATACCTTATCTTCCGTGTCCGGCATCGGACAAGGGTCAAAATTCATCAGAAGTGCCTACTCATTCATACCACATTTATCTCTTTCCGCTATCTAAAACTCAAGCAAAAGTCTTTCTCGGGGTTGCCATATTAGACAGAAAAATATGAACATTAGATGGTAAATCAAGATCCCGGATACAACTGTCCTCAATACAGCTGGTACCCTAGCATTTACCCTATTCTGAAGCAGACACAGATTTATTGGGCAGGCCACGTGGTGCATATGCTAGATTGTTTTCTACCAAACATGGTGGGATGAAGAAGGAAATGTGCTCTCAAAGTGGCCAACAGAAGATCTTCAATGATTTGCTAAATCATTTTATGGAAAGAGTTGCAAATAAACCATAAAAGAAAAATATAAACAGAGCTGCATGGCTCACTAGAGTCAGGACAAATTTACAAGAAACAGAGCTGCATGGCTCTCTAGAGTCATAAAGAATGACAAGAAAGAGCTGCATGGCTCACTAGAGTCATGAAGAATGACAAGAAAGAGCTGCATGGCTCACTAGAGTCAAGAAGAATGACAAGAAACAGAGCTGCATGGCTCACTAGAGTCATGAAGAATGACAAGAAAGAGCTGCATGGCTCACTAGAGTCAAGAAAAATATACAAGAAACAGAGCTGCATGGCTCACTAGAGTCATGAAAAATGACAAGAAAGAGCTGCATGGCTCACTAGAGTCAGGACAAATTTACAAGAAACAGAGCTGCATGGCTCACTAGAGTCAGGACAAATTTACAAGAAACAGAGCTGCATGGCTCACTAGAGAAGGAAAATATAAAAGAAACAGAGCTGCATGGCTCACTAGAGTCATGAAAAAATGTGGCATTTAAAAGCAGGATAGATGCTATGGAGGCTAGCTAGAAAGACACGGGCAAATCAAACATCATCTAAAGTGAGCATACCAAGTATGGGGTTCAACAACCCTCACCCCCCTTCCCCATATGATCTAGGAAATGAAAATATGAGTTTTAGTACTAGAAATTTAACCAAAAGTCTTGGTAAAACCGCTTTCTTAACGTTTATCCAAGAAAAGTTACCAACAATCTTATGCAAATGAAGAAATAGTACGAACATGGGCGAAGGACGTTTTAATTTATTTGTTTATTTTTCTGTTAAATCTCTGCCATACCGAAGACTATGGCCAGCATATGGTCAGCTAATAGTCTGCCTATAGCGTATTTGCAATATAGGAACTCAAAGTCAAGGATATGCATTTTTATAAACTAAACGTAATAAATGGTCAGCATCACTTGTGATGGACAAACATGGTATTGGTCTTTTAGTCACATTTGACAAATTTGATCATTGTGAAATGTCACCGGTTATACAATTTATGTCATTAGCAAGTATTTTTGTTGCTGTTAGCATTATGTATCGCACAACCGCAAGCCACCTCCCACTCCAAAAAAAACACCAACAGAATTAAATTTAATCTCCTATATCTTCTATAAACCAATAACTTGTCAGGGTCATAGGTTATAGGTCATAGGGGTACTGTATTGGATGTCAGGGTCATAGGTTATAGGTCATAGGGGTACTGTATTGGATGTCAGGGTCATAGGTTATAGGTCATAGGGGTACTGTATTGGATGTCAGGGTCATAGGTTATAGGTCATACGGGTACTGTATTGGATGTCAGGGTCATAGGTTATAGGTCATAGGGGTACTGTATTGCATGTCAGGATCATAGGTTATAGGTCATAGGGGTACTGTATTGGATGTGAGGATCATAGGTTATAGGTCATAGGGGTACTGTATTGGATGTCAGGGTCATAGGTTATAGGTCATAGGGGTACTGTATTGGATGTCAGGGTCATAGGTTATAGGTCATAGGGGTACTGTATTGGATGTCAGGGTCATAGGTTATAGGTCATAGGGGTACTGTATTTGATGTGAGGGTCATAGGTTATAGGTCATAGGGGTACTGTATTGGATGTCAGTGTCATAGGTTATAGGTCATAGAGGTACTACATTGGAAGTGTCAACACACAGTGTATTTGTGCAGTTTTCTTTTATTATACTAAGAGCGAGGTGGATGAGTTTGGAAAAAACTCGACCTGTCCAGTCTTTGATCTTGACTGTCCATGATTGTATTTGTCCCTTATTAGCACTATCGGTTTATAAATTATGATCTTCAATCAAACACTGATGTTGCTTTTCCATAATAAATTTAGTCTTAAAATAGCAGCCAATCCCATCTCAAGTCTTATCTTTAATTCAGTTTTGGCTTTTCCATCACTGCATATGCATGATTCTAACTATTTGAGAGTTTTCACTCAAGCGAAAAGCAGCAGTGCCTTCTTATTCATACGACATCTCTTTCCATCATAACAAACTCAAGCATGAGTCTTTCATCAGCAATTATTCATCGTAATATTTAAAAACTCAAGCATGAGTCTTTCATCAGCAATTATTCATCGTAATATTTAAAAACAAAACTTTCCTCTTAATGTTGGTTGTGCTTCTATGTCTTTGCTGTTCAGCAAGATCTTGCTCTTTTCATTGTTGATTTCCATTCCATACTTGATAGTAACTTTTTTCCCCCAACTATGCTGTTAGCTTGTGTAGTTCATGCTCTGTGTCAGCCATAAATCAGCAGCTAAGCTATCTTATATATATATATATATAAATACAAAATTGGTAGTAAATTCTATCCACAATGTTGCCAAAATCCTGCAATTTTAGAGTTTCATTTTCTAGGAAATATAAATTCCGTCAGTAGTTTGCCATTACTTTATGAACGGTCCGGATGCACAATTGCCTGCTGTGGGATTCGAATCCGGTACCTTGGCCGTCTCAGATCAATTCTGTACCAAGCTGGCGCAGAGTTGGAATCTTCTATGAACAGAATTCGAATATAGAAATATTTCCTGAACATGACACAATTTAATTTGTATTTCATATAATTGAAGCTCGTGAAGAACAGAAGTAATGGTTGTTTCAAAGAAATACACACTGTCAAGATGCAGTATTAATATCAATGATACAAAATTAAATTAAGTTGATAATGTCAAGTATCTTGGCACCATTTTAACATCAGATGGCCGGAGCTCCAACGAGATGAAAACAAGGATAGCACAAGCCAAATCAACATTTAAAAAGATGAGAAACGTTATATGCAATCGCCCGTGTGTTGCCGGGGCCCGAAAGGGGAGCAAAGTGTTTTAACAACACTGTTTACCTTCCACGCATGTCGTAAAAGGCGACTAAGGAGGTTATGGGATGGAGTTGGCTGTCCCATCCCATATAGGGTCAGTGACCCAAAACTACGCTAAAGTCGGATGGGCCAGGCCGAAAAGCGCAGATATCGCAGCAATGCTGTAAACCATGATACAACGCATTACGTTCTCCGGACTACATCCTGCTAATCTGCAGGAGTTTGAGAATGAACGCAGAAGAAGAAGAAGAAGGAGTTATATGCAATAGAATAGTTTCAGTGTACACGCAAGTTCGAGTTCTAGAATGTTATATTGAATCAATTCTTCTTTATGGAAGCGAAACATGGACGGTAAACAAATTAGTTCAAGTCTAACTGTAGGCATCTGAGATGTTGTTTTTGATAAAAATGATGAAGCTTCCATGGTCAATAAAGTTATTGTAGAAATTCTCAGAGATGCTGGAGTATAAAGACAAATTAGAGCAAAAATTAAAAGCAGACAGTCAAGATTTTTAGAGTATGTGATGAGAAATACAAAACTTAAACATTTAGTCCTGCCGAATACAAACGTCCGGGATCTTCTGGGGTGCAAAAAATGCAGCTATGTTGTAAACTGACAGCACAACTCTTCACGCTCCCCGGTGGATATCACACGAACTTTCGTGTTGGTTACCAGAGAGCGATCGCAGAAGAAGAAGAAAAACATTTAGTAACCACCGGAAAGATCAAGGGAGAAGAGACAGAGGAAGGCAAATAGAGAAATTTCTGTATGGGGTGTCACTGTGGCACAAAAACGATGTCACCAACTGAAATTATTAGCAACACAAGAGACATAAAGTTGTTGAGAACCATGGTCGCCTACGCACTTGATTGATTGAAGCTCATTTTATTTTTAACTGTTAAAAAAAATAATAATTTAAGAGTTTGGTAGTTTTCTGGCCAATTTTCCCCTTACGATGTGACCACGCATATTTCCAGAAATATGGCAACCCTGATCTGTCTTCAAGCAAACAAATTTCCGCGGCAACATTTACCCCCACTAAAAATGTACTCACCATAAAACTTGTGACGTACCCAACATAAGTTTACAATATTTCTATACACAGTTAGCACCGTTAATACAATAAACATGGCCGTTTGTCAAGATACTACAAGATGGCAATAGATAAGAGACCGAGGGTGTGTAAAAGTGAAATAATTGAGATATTACTGTTTTCCCATTCTAGTTGAAGTTGTACTCTCTCTTATTTCCTAACTCTATGATTGCCTGGCTTCTTATTTTCATTTAAGTTTCCTTAGCTTTTCAGATAACTGCTAATGATATTGCAAATATACTGTTGATTGCGTGTCCATTGAAGTGCTTAAAAGAGAGTAGTGAATAGTAACGATGTAATTAGTTATGTATGTCGTAGGACACGACTAAGGAGTGTTAGGAATACTTTCGCAATCAGCAGGGATGTACATACATACATCATCATCAGGGCCTTAGATACGTCTCCCACGAAAGGGGGGGGGGGGTTACCAAAAAAATAAATTCCTGCGCTATAATGTTTCAATTATTACTTGTGATGAATTATATTGATCGCATTTCTGTGAAAGATCGGCTGAAGCAGAAAGGGGGGAGGGGGGGGGTGGCGTATGGCAACGTTCCTAGTCATCATCATGTTCCTACTCAATCCATATTTAAATTTATCTGGTGGTCGGTAACCACTCTCCCCGCCCACACCCATTTAACCCCCCCCCCCAAACTACCGGCGGGCTTTATTTCCAGTAAGAAAGAGATAGGTGTTCAAAAATAAGAAGGTCTTTGGTTTATTTTCCTGCGTAATTCCTTCGTTTTCCTGCGTAATTCCTTTATTTTCCTGCAATTTTTGATGACATTTCTTTTTATTTCAACCTTACCTTCTATGCATATAATAGATATCATGTGTTATTAAGGTTTTAGGTTAACTTTTATTCGTCTGGTCCACGATTAGATGTGTATTTGTTCAACCAGCTCTCGAAACATACAAAGTTGTCGATCTCTGCCAAAGAGGGTCAAAGTGACCCAGAATTCATACTGAAGTCGGGTGTGCCTTACCGAAAGGCGCTGAAAATAAAAACGTGTTTACTTGTGTTGCAAATCGATTCGGTACTGCTAAAACAGACCTGGTTCAATTCCCGTCTGTTGTGTGAAAATAAAGACCACTGGCTTACTTTTCAACCTCATCTTTCTTGACCTCATCTCTCGTGTGTGACACTAGAAAATTCGCCTTTGTTTTCCTCACAAAGGCCACAAATTAATAGTTCTTAAGTTTTAGAAATTAATTAAAGAGCACAGCATAAGATTACAGATGAACAATCGGTTGCTATAATCGAATTATTAACAATGCTGTCCATTTTTAATCGACATTTGAGGTGGATTTCTTTGTCTTGTGACTTCTCCCCATCTGTGCCCAGTCTCTCTCTCTCTCTCTCTCTCACACACACACACACACACATACACACACATAACACAAATTCACATCATCCTTTTTGACTCTTAACTCACCCCCCCTCCTTTTTTGTGTGGTGATCTACGACAGTGATCCTCAACCTTTTTTTGGACCACGGTTTCCTTTAGGGACAAATATTCTTCAGCCGTTCCCGCCCCCTTTACCTCCCTACAACTGGTACCTAATAAAAGACAGGTTCTTGGCTTTCCTTACAAGTAAACGTCACCCCCCCCCCCCACACACACACACACCTGGTACCTAATAATAGTTTCCTTGCTGCAGTCCATCTGACCGGGTCTTCGGTCCTCCTGGCCTGGTCTGTAGGCCTCCTGACCGGGTCTGTGGTCCTCCAGTTTCCAATTTTTTTTCCGTGACCGTTCCGAAAATCCCCGTTGACCGTATTCCCCATGTGAGGACCACTGATCGATAGTAGTGCTTTTCAACTGGAACCATCTTTCCCGCTAATGGGAGAAAATTTGGGCAATAGAGCCCGGCTACAATGGACAGTAATGGGCAACAGACCATAAGTGGGACGCAGAAATGTCCCTGAAATAAACTTCAAAATATATTATACAATTGTTAAAAAAATATTTAAATTCTATTGTACAGGTTTACATTAGACATGTCATTTTCTTGTGTTTTCGTTCTTAAATTCCTGAAGATTCGCAGGATGTAGACCAGGGAACTACCAGTGAGTAATGTCGTGGTTTGCAGCTTGGCTGCAATATATGCATTTTTGGCATGACACATCCAAGTTCGGCATATCTTCTGGACTACTTTGATCCTCTATGATATGAGACAGCCAACACTACCACAAAGATCTATCTGTAGCCTCTTATGACGTGCACGGCAGGCGACAGTGTCGCTATTCTTGCTACCCTATTGTGCCCGGAACCACAAGCAGACAGGTTATATGCCTGTCTATCTAAATGACTGACTGCATTACGGTCTGTCTGTCTGACTGCGTGTCTGTGTATTTACAAAAATTGCCTGCGCATGGTCTGTGTCTGACTGCATGTATGTCTGTAAAACTCTGTTTGAAATCATGTCTTTCTGACTGTCTGTCTGTGAGTCTGATCGTCTATATGTTTGCAGGTGTATATATAAAATATCCACACAAGCCTAGAGATACAATCAGAACACTGACAGGAAAATTCTATAATTATGATGCAATAATTATGATGCAGAAATCCAGGCAATTAGTGTGGCAGCTAAAAAACTGATGAACTCCAACTATGGCCTACAGCCTGTGGTATTCCTGACAGATGCAAGGTCAGTGCTTCAAGCTCTCCAGTCTGGAAAACTAACAGACTTGAAAAAACTACTTAGCGAATTGTCGTACCAGTATAGGGTAACCATGCAGTGGATACCATCTCTCTGTGGAATACCAGGAAATGAAAAAGCAGACCAACTGGCTAAGGAAGGTGCTGCCGAAGACCAACCAGATATACCAATCACCTACCATCAGAAAAAAACAGATGATCAAGTCAATAAGAAAGCCACAAACACCAACACAAGATGACTATCACATTATGAACAGATCAGAACAAGTTATAATTCTACGCCTTAGAACAGGACACAACCGACTCTGCAGTCACATGTATACAAAGTTCAAGATTGGCAACACGGCCATGTGTACATGTGGACAGGCAGCACAGAGTGCCAAACATATACTTCAAGAGTGTTCTGAGCATGAAATGCTGAGGCAGACATATTGGCCAGAGGAAACAACACTGGAATCAAAGCTCTATGGAACACTGTATGAACTACAAAAGACAGTGAGTTTTATTAAGGAGACAGAATTACAGATATAGACATGTTTCAAGTGAACGAAAGAAGAAGAAGTCTATATGTTCTTCAGTACCAAATACTATTCATAAGGCAGAATCTAATACTCTAGAGATTAATCAATTCGATGCTTCTGTGTATACATAAGGGGGGGGGTGGTGAGTAAGGATTTTGTTGTCTTGTTCCTTAGCTAGTGCCCATGTCTGACATTGATAACACAATGTTGGTATGAAGTTGAAAGACAAACCATTTAATCCAATCATCCAATCTTTATACCAACTATTAAGTTCACGAAGTCAAACATGAGCATTAACTAAAGAGAAAAAGCTTACTACGTGTGAAATGAGATGTCTAAGAAAATCACTAAATTTGTTGATTACTGATACATCAAAACAGCCCGTAGTACTCACAGACTATCAATTCATGCTGCGCAAGATAGCAAAATGCACGATGAGAAAGGAATGGTTTGATCCATTGAATAACTCAATTTCCAGAGCATTACATGCATATACTATCCTGGTCATGCCGAGGTCAGAGAAAACTAGAGAGCCGACTTATTGGCAAGCAATGCGGCGATAGATGGCACATTGCTGAGAAGAAATACAGCAGACATATTAAGACAGTTGTTTTTCCAATAACAATATATATATATATATATATATATATATATATATATATATATATATATATATATATATATATATATATATATATATATATATATATATATA
>CM067306.1:36256570-36309070 GCA_034231615.1 Meghimatium bilineatum
AATACCTGGCCGAATGAGTATCTCTCCACTGGCGAAGACAAATAATGCCCATTGTCAGGCTCGTCCTACATCGGCCGACATTTTGACTCATGTCGTCTGCTTCGATAGCTTCGTGGAGACTCGTACGTATGGTTTAATGAGCCATGAAGCAAGTTTATGCCAATATTGTTACTATACTTAACTCGTTCATTTGGTGGAGTCAGACATTCTGTCTGGATTTTGACTAAGTAGCCGACCTACTGTTCTATTGTTCCGACCTGCTACGCCTCACTCTATTACAGAAAGGCCCAGACATCGCTGCTAACTGTAAACCATGACGCAATGCATTTAGCTCTCCGGACTACATCCTGCTAATCTGCAGGAGTTTGAGAATAAACACATTAGGTGGGGGATGGGATCTCAGCCTTTTTTTTTATCTGTGCTCCCTCTCCATTCCTCCATTTTGGGACAGACTTTCTTTTATTCGTTGCCTGACATGATATTTCTTACAAAAAATCTGACTTTTTTTTAAAGTCAGCAACGGTATCCACAGATTATGTCAACAATTATTTTGCAAATGTTTTACCCATTCCACCATTTTGTCAATAATAACCATGAATTACCTTGCTTAATTATGTTAAAAAGACCCAACCTCTATAATAACAAAATGTAGCTGAAAATCCCGAAAAACGGACATGTTTTCTTGGATGTGCAGAATATGTGCTGTAATAGAAACAATTTAAGTGTATATAATAGATATTGTTGACGCCAACCTTTGTCAAACCGCCTCTCCCTTATGTCAAAAAACTGTGAAACATTTTTAGATCCCATCTCATCCCCTGTACCGCCCCCCCCCCCATTTCCCACTCCCCATTTATTGACGTATTATATGAACTTTGCACAATTTGTGTTTCTATAAAAAAATCTTCTTTATCGTTTATATAATTACATTCCTGTAGCCCCACCCCCCAGTTGGTCTGTACCCATCCACCACCTAATTTCAGAATGTTAATCCGTGGTCCACTTACAAGTCTCCGTGGCCTCCTCCTATAAATCATATGGTCCACTTCGAGAACCACTGCTCCCAGGACCACCATTATTGGCGATGTCTGCCTGTAATTATTTGAGTTGTCTTCCTTTTAATACTAATTTAAAAAGAAATAAAACTACCATTGCACGTGTCACTAAGACAAAGTGTGTAACACAGAAAAGGTGTTGCTGGAAGACAATAGAAAGAAGTTTATCTGTAACCAGTGATGTGCGCTAGATAACAAGTCATTACGAATCTTATTACTGTAACTCCAACTGTTAAGACTAATTGGTGTTAGTTGAAAGGATCAGATCAAATCTCGTCTTTCACCTGCTGATCATAAAGAATCCACAAGGGTATATAGTGCCAACATTTAATGTTTTCTTATTTTATCCTCTCCGTTCATTCTCAACTCCTGTAGCGCTCATCTGCAAACATACCGATGAAAGAGATTTTCAGTTGTGATTTTCAGGAATAAGGTCATTCGCCACCAGCGGTGCGCATCGGCCTTCACTGCCAGATCACGAGGAAGAACAGTACACGAAGCTACTGGGACATGTGCCGCAACAACAAGCAATCTAACGATGGATTTGTTTGCCGTAACGCAGACATTAGGACATTTGCTGGGATCGCAAGCCTATTCCCATGCGTGCATACTGAGTGACTCAATGAATGTGATTCAGAAAGTCAAAACAGGCCATGTACGTAGGGATAAGTGGAATCATTAGAGAGAGAGCTAAAATATAGAGTTCACGGGGGAAAATCACGTTTATCTTTCTCCCCGAACACGCTGTCGTGTGAAGAAATGAACGGGCCGACAAATTAGCTAACCTCGCCACCATAGTAGGTGGGTCAGCCTGTGGACCGAACAGACATACTCAGTGCTCTTCGTGACTTTGCACGATCAGAGGATTCTGAGGAGCACCAGTTAATATATCGAGAATGACCGAATTGGGAGTGAGGATAGGCATGTCCGTTTAGAGAATACCTAACAAAGATTTCAAAAATAGCGCTGAACCAAGATAGGCATGTCCGTTTAGAGAATACCTAACAAAGATTTCAAAAATAGCGCTGAACCAAGATAGGCATGTCCGTTTAGAGAATACCTAACAAAGATTTCAAAAATAGTGCTGAACCAAGATAGGCATGTCCGTTTAGAGAATACCTAACAAAGATTTCAAAAATAGCGCTGAACCAAGATAGGCATGTCCGTTTAGAGAATACCTAACAAAGATTTCAAAAATAGTGCTGAACCAAGATAGGCATGTCCGTTTAGAGAATACCTAACAAAGATTTCAAAAATAGCGCTGAACCAAGATAGGCATGTCCGTTTAGAGAATACCTAACAAAGATTTCAAAAATAGTGCTGAACCAAGATAGGCATGTCCGTTTAGAGAATACCTAACAAAGATTTCAAAAATAGCGCTGAACCAAGATAGGCATGTCCGTTTAGAGAATACCTAACAAAGATTTCAAAATTAGCGTTGAATCAAGATAGAACCTGAATAATTAGCCAACATTCGCTGAGAGATTTCGTGAAGCGGAGTTTTGAGCACCTATGGTCAAGTCCTGTCTGTGAAGAGAATAATACACATACCTAAATATCCCATAATAACACTCCTGCAGATTCTCATATTCATCTAGATAAATATATTTATATATATGTCTATGCAACTAAGACAAATAGCAGGTTTTGTTCTAATTAGAGCTATATGTGTCAATGTGAGGAAGATGCAAAGCAGGTTATGTTCTTGAAGACAGAGATCTGTGATCATGTAAGGAAGATAGAACGGAAAGATTATGTTTTTTGAAGACAGAGAGAAATGTTCTCCAAAGGAGAATGCAAATAAATCGCTGGCCTCAAATACTCTCACAGTTTGCTGTTCTGAGCGAAAACCTTTACAAGTGAATATCGACGAAAGAACGCACAATCTAAGAAAGCGTTTGAGACATTTTGAGACAAGAAAGAAAGTATTAGAGACCTCTTGAGACAGTCATCGAATATTATGAGATAACTAAATCTGGTTATGTGAGAAGGAATATTCGAGAAGCAGTCCTCAAGACAGATGGTCTAAAAGTTTCTTTTTGAACAGCGCTTTCACGGCGGGGGACGTTTCAAAGTGTGTGTTCTTCTGCAAATCATTAGTTGAATTTGGTGAAAGATTGTTCGTCTTTGACTCGTCTCGATGTTGATTATCATGGCGCCCCACCGAGTTGATGAAAGATTTCACCAAATAAGTGTAAACGAAGTAGCATGCGTTTTCAGTGGATCACTGCGCAGTGGAGATAAACATGAAACTGCGCAATACAGTGTAGTTAAGTGAGAAATATTTGTTTAAAAAGCAACAAATAATTATTGTTTTAAAAGATTCAAAGACAATGGATCGACGTTTCGACTAAATGACTTTATCAAGTGGCGAATATAATTATAAAAATATAGGTGCCAAAACGCCAAAAACAAATCCAACAATCAGGTATGAGTCGAAGTAACACAAGTAACAAAGTAATTGTATCAAAAATTTTGCATGCAACAATTATATTAAACATTCGTTAATGTAATTACCTTGAATGCAAATCTGGAAAAACGCAGTACTAGTAGGAATTTATACAATTGTAGAAAAACGCAGTAATAGTAGGATTTTATACAATTGTAGAAAAACGCAGTACTATTAGGATTTTATACAATTGTAGAAAAACGCAGTACTAGTAGGATTTTATACAATTGTAGAAAAAACGCAGTACTATTAGGATTTTATACAATTGTAGAAAAACGCAGTACTATTAGGATTTTATACAATTGTAGAAAACGCAGTACTAGTAGGATTTTATACAATTGTAGAAAAACGCAGTACTAGTAGGATTTTATCTAATCCTCAGACATGACGAGCAACAAACGTAATGCTATTCTGACGTCCTCACTAATAATAATAGTCTAACGTCACATACGCCCACTTGCCTCCAAATAATACTAGTTTGACGTCTCTTACTCACTACACGTAATACTAATCTGATGTTCTTACTCACTACACGAAATACTAGTCTGATGTCCTTACTCACTACACGTAATACTAATCTGATGTCCTTACTCACCACACGTAATACTAGTCTGATGTCCTTACTCACTACACGTAATACTAGTCTGATGTCCTTACTCACTACTCGTAATACTAGTCTGATGTCCTTACTCACTAGAAGTAATACTAGTCTGATGTCCTTACTCACTAAACGTAATACTAGTCTGATGTCCTTACTCACTACACATAATACTAGTCTGACGTTCTTACTTACTACACGTAATACTAGTCTATCTGACGTCCTTACTCACTACACCTAACACTTGTCTGACGTTCTTACTCACTACACGTAATACTAGTTTGACGTCCTTACTCACTACACATAATACTAGTCTGACGTTCTTACTTACTACACGTAATTAAGAACAATGCCCATACTCCACACTTAATAATCGTTCAATTGTCCTCTATTGCATATTGTCTGTTTTTTTTGGGGTGCTTTTTCTCTTATGACTCGCAAGATTGAATTACGATAGATTTTCAGGCCATTGCACGTTGATTGCTTGATCTGCAGTAATATTGTGACGTCTCAGAATGCTGATAACTCCTTGTCCAATATTTTCCTGGTCTTCATGTGCATCTTGATATTTCAATTTTTATGGTTTGTAATCTTGCTGCTGACCAGCATCAGTTCATTGTTATTAAGTGGTCGAACCATTCACTATGGGTCAAAGGGCATGAGCCCATGGACCGCTGGATCAGCAACCAACCAACCAACCAACCATTCACTCTCTGTTTTTCAATATGTTTGCCCACTGATGTTGTTCCAACAGTCCTTGTAATGTAGTCATTCCTCATATGATCTCTTTCGTTCTGTTTACTGTTTTTCTTAGGCATTTCATCTCACAAGTGGTGAGCTTTCCCTTTTGTTATTTAGTTAGTATCCATGTCTACATTGATAACAACTTACCTGTCCCACACTCACTAGTAATCTAACGTCTATACCCCAGACTTAATACTGGTCTATCATCTATACCACAGATACCCCAACTTAATACTGGTCTATCATCTATACCACAGATACCCCAACTTAATACTTGTCTATCATCTATACCACAGATACCCCAACTTAATACTGGTCTATCATCTATACCACATATACCCCAGACTTAATACTGGTCTATCATATATACCCCAGACTTAATAGTAGTCTATCATATATACCCCACCACACGGGATCAAAGTGGCAATGTATGCTGACGACCTGGTGATCTGGTGCACGGAAGAACATGCAACAGTGGCAACTAAACAAATACAAAGAGCTATCGATGCCCTAACCTTATGGGCAAATGGATGGTGCGTCAGCATTAACACAGATAAGTGCAGCACTACACTCTTTACCCTCTCACCAAAACAAAAAAGCTGGTCATATCAAGATAGATGGAGAGCTCTTGAAAGAAGACAAACAACCCACATACCTCGGAGTTACTTTTGATGATAAGCTGACATGGAAGCAGCACATAAACAAAGCAACAACAAAAGCCAGGAGGAAGTTAGCTATCCTGAGAAAACTAAGTGGAACCACTTAGTTATATTAATATTATACTAATATAATGTCCCACACTACATTTAATACTAATCTAATGTCCCACACTACATTTAATACTAATCTAATGTCCCACATTACATTTAATACTAATCTAATGTCCCACACTACATTTAATAATAATCTAATGTCCCACGCTACATTTTCCTAATTTCCCACACTACATTTAATACTAATATAATGTCCCACACTACATTAATACTAATCTAATGTCCCACACTACATTTAATACTAATCTAATGTCCCACACTACATTTAATACTAATCTAATGTCCCACTCTACATTTTCCTAATTTCCCACACTACATTTAATACTAATATAATGTCCCACACTACATTTAATACTAATCTAATGTCCCACTCTACATTTTCCTAATGTCCCACACTACATTTAATACTAATCTAATGTCCCACACTACATTTAATACTAATCTAATGTCCCACACTACATTTAATACTAATCTAATGTCCCACGCTACATTTAATACTAATATAATGTCCCACGCTACATTTAATACTAAACTAATGTCCCTACGCTACATTTAATACTAATTTAATGTCCCACACTACATTTAATACTAATCTAATGTCCCACACCACATTTAATACTAATATAAAGTCCCACACTACATTTAATACTAATCTAATGTCCCACGCTACATTTACTACTAATCTAATGTCACACTCTACAGTTTTCTAATGTCCCACACTACATTTAATACTAATCTAATGTCCCACACTACATTTAATACTAATATAATGTCCCACACTACATTTAATACTAATCTAATGTCCAACTCTATATTTTCCTAATGTCCCACACTACATTTAATACTAATGTAATGTCCCACGCTACATTTAATACTGACCTAATGTCCCACACTACATTTAATACTGACCTAATGTCCCACACTACATTTAAAACTAGTCTAATGTCCTATCCAACACTTAATACTAGTCTAATGTCCTATCCAACACTTAATACCAGTCTAATGTCCTATCCAACACTTAATACTAGTCTAAGGTCCTATCCCACATTTAATACTAGTCTAATGTCCTATCCAACATTTAATACTAGTCTAATGTCCTATCCCACATTTAATACTAGTCTAATGTCCTATCCAACACTTAATACTAGTCTAATGTACTATCCAACATTTAATACTAGTCTAATGTCCTATCCCACATTTAATACTAGTCTAATGTCCTATCCCACATTTAATACTAGTCTAATGCCCGACCCCCACACTCAAGACTAGATGCACTCCATGCTCCACACTTAACATTCTTACTCTTATTTCCACATCATTCACGTCGTTCTACCCCAACACCAGAAATTTACAACCCACGAAACAAACATATCTCTTCAAAATCTCCAATCGTTAGCTGGTATGAATAGATTCAGATTTTTCTCAAGCCACCGAGACCAACAACAAATGATTGCGCTTTTATGAAGCACATTAACTTTTATTAAAAAGGTATGATAGTGCTGAGACTAAGTAGTGGGAGGTGTCCTACCACCGCCTTTCAGGCTGGTCCGTGTATATTTTTTTTTTAAAGTCAAAAACACACAGCGGTAGTTGAAATACTAAAATGGTTTATTTTGTTGCGCTTCAAGTGTTGAAATAGTTGGAAGTTATAGTTCTATTTGTATTTATTGTCACCCGTGTATTGCCGATGCCCGAAAGGGGAGCAAAGAATAGCAACACTGTTTACCTTCCACGCATGTCGTAAAAGGCGACTAAGGAGGTTATGGATGAAGTTGGCTGTCCCACCCCATATATGGTCAGTGACCCAAAGCTATGCTGAAGTCGGATGTGTCAGGCCAAATGCACAGATATCGCAGCAATGCTGTAAACCATGACACAACACATTCTGTTCTCCGGACTACATCCTGCTAATCTGCAGGAGTTCGAGAACGAACGCAGAAGAAGAAGAATATAACCACAACGAATATATCATGTGATTTACGCAGGGGAGCGTGAATTACGTTGTGCTGCAGATTCCACAGTAAAACTGTTTTATAGGCACCTCGGTTGGCCACTCTGTGGTCTAGATGTCCGAGGTCCAGCACATCCGTTTTCTTCAGTCATTTATTTCGGGTTTGGTCCCTAGAAGTTATAGTTCTATTTGTATTTATTGTTGTATTCGATTCAACATGGATTTGTACATAGAGGTGTAAACTGAAGAAGTGATTCTCAACCTTTTGTCATAAGGTCCCCACCCAGGGTTGGGCTACGACGATTAATTGGGGGCCACTATATCGGGATCATCATTGGTCACCTGTGATTTTTATTGGTCACTTTGTGTATACTTTGTGATGCAGCAAATGAAAATCACGGGGAAAAATCACATGCATCACTCTAGAATGATGCCAAAGAATAGCAACTGTTTACATTGGGGATGCCTATACATTACTCCAACAGTTAGTGGGAGAGGGTCTGACAAAGTATGACAGTTGTTGACAAAAGTGGGGGTGGGGGGGGTGTTGACGCCAACAAAACATTTTTTAAATACATCATTTAAATTGTGTGAATTTCAAATGAAATTTGTTTTAAAATCTGCAAAAGTATGTCGTTTTCCCTCTCTTTTTCTATTAATAACTTGGGGGGGGGGTGGAGGCAGGATAAGGGATCTTGAATTCTTGATCAGCTGCTGTTTATAGGGGGGGGGGAACGGGGGTCAAAAATTGAACAGCAAACGTTGACGTCCCCACATTGTCCTTACGTTGACAACGTAGTTTATGGATAGCCTTTCCTTCCATATATGTTGAAAAATGCGACTAAGGATATTATGGGTTGGAGTTGGCTTTCCCATCCCATATAGGAGGTTATATGTACACAGAAGCAACGTTGAAGTCAGTTGTGTCAAACCGAAAGGGGCAGATATCGCAGCGGAGCTGTAAACCACGACACAACACATCCATCGTCCAGACCACATCCTGATAATCTGGATGAGTTTGAGAATGAACGTAGAAGAGGAAGAATGATTCCCAATTGAGACCGCAGGTCATATATCTCCTATGTTCACGCTACAGCCCTGTTCACGACAAGTTCTAGAAGTCGTCTAACGTAAGAAGTCCAACGTAATTTATCAAATTCAGTTAAAGTTAAATCTTTGAGAATGAGTTTGTACATGGCTAATAATTCCTTTGCTCGCCGCTAAGGTCTTGGACGAGCATGACAAAATAGGTGGACCTAAATACTCTATCATTTAAATGTCCTTAACCGCATGTGGTTGCCTCTGTAGGTCTCACCAATGGCCCACTAGACATACCACAAATGCATAAGAAAACCTTAGTGGATGACATGCCGTTATATTGAGGTTATCTTCTAAGAGAAGCTTCATGGTACGTCATCTATACAATTATGTTTTTATTTTGTTGTTGAAATGTGTCTCATGTTTACCTGAATATATATGTGTGCACCCTCTGTGGTTGGGAGGGAGCCAGAGATGTACTGTGTAGCACTGGAGAGGAGGAAACTGACAGCACTGTTTTATTTTCCTATAGCTGAAACCCATCATAGAGGCACAGTGACTCAGGACGTGACAATCCTTTTGACTTGAATATTTGGTTGTATGCTTGGGGCAATAGAGAAGTTCGGCATAACCAGTAGTCAATTGGTGGCGGAGAATGAGCACAGTGAACCCTATCTAGGCTACAGTAGTTAGGAGCAATGCATAGGTTGAAACCTACCTTCCTGGAGGTGTGATAGTTATTCTCTGGCTCTGTCCCCGGGTGTACGAAAATCCACAAACTTCCCGGCAATATAATGCCATTTAATGGCATTAGGTCAAAGGGCATGAGCCCATGGACCGCTGGATCAGCAACCAACCAACCAAATGTCCTTACGGCTAGCATACAAAAATTCATTCATTCATTAAGTGATGTCTCCGCAACGAAATTTGGCTTACAACGAACCTTCAGTATCCCGTCTCTTGCCGTGGTGGTGCACTCTGTTAGACAGTAACCTGTCCATCTCGTGATGTTTTGCTCCCACTTGTATCTCTTCCTTCCTTTTGTTCGCATCCTCTCGACTTTTCCCTCAAGTAAAGTCGACAAGGTCTTTTAATATGTCCAAAATTATTTATGTGTTTGATTTCTTTTAATAGTTCTTTTTCCATACGAAGTGTTGTTAGAACCTCTTTGTTCATTTTCTTCTCTTTCTACGAAGCTCTCCTTATTCTTCTATATATCCATATCTCAAAGGCATCAATTATGTCTTCTCGATTGTTTATTGTCCGTGTTTCTGATCCATATATTAATATAGAATAGGTGTAGTATTTTATAATTCTCAATTTTATATTGTTTTAAATTTACTTAAATGTTAATATTCTCCTTATGTCATTGAAAGTACTTTTATCCATTCCTATTCTCATTTTAACTCTGTTTCACATCTTCCATCATTTGTCGTTATGTTTCCAAGACAATGGTAATGTTGTACTTGTTGTAGTGTCTCTCCATGTAATTCTATGTTTAGCACAAGTTCTTCTGCGATTTAGTTGATTATCATGGTTTTAAAAAAAATGTAAAGTTGCTTGATTTATTGACTTATCTATTTATTACGCCATGACAAAAAATGCTAGATAGACCTAAATGCCTATCAGTTTTTTTTCTACTCTACGAACCCTCTTCCTGTTACCAGGTTTAGAAATCTGGCCGTTTTATTTTAAAACTAGCTATTTAGCTGACTAAATGAACACTATCTTTGAATGCAAGTTCAATTAATCACTACCTATACTACACGCAACCTCGCTGACAACCCACGAGTCATGCTAGGTCCTAGATTCTCCCTTCACCAGACGTCTAGAAATGTGGACTTGCCCTTGGGAATTATTTAATTTCCTCCCTTCTCTCTCACCGCGCGAGACTAGAGCAAAGAGGGTTCAGAACTTCAGTCTAGCGGTAGAGAGACCAAGGTGGAACAACGTAGGGAGTTGGTATTTCTATGTGGTATGAGAAGGCCGGCTCGGGTCGTTCTTAAACGTGATTTTTGTGTTTCGCGTTCCTTTACACTTGGTCTCTGCTTTTGAATTAGTTGCAGACTAGAAGTTTTGGATACCATTTTTCAACATTTCACACGTCATCAGCCTAAAGGTGTACAATGATAAATAAGCCGGTATAATCGGGGGAAAATAGGCGCACAGTGTAGGTTGGAAATTTCTACGCAAGCAACGTCCGCGTGTGTATACTGCTACTAGACCACAACTGGACTTAAATTTCTGTTCATTTGTGTGTTTGTTCAAGATTCAGGAATGAAAGATAGGTAAGTTGTGTTACAATAACCCTTGTCTACATGTGTTGTTATAGCGTATGCAGGGTCGTAGATATGACTTGATAGAAAGGGCAGGGGGTTTCCGAACACAAATATTCCTTATCGTTAATGATATTTTTAAATGATATGTCGGTAACGTTCATGAGGTAATCAACACAACATTTTTGGTTGCATTACTTTTTTAGGCAATATAAATACGAGTAGTTGTCCCTTTTTTTCTGAACGGTCCGGATGTACAATTGCTTGCGGTGGTATTTAATTAAACTCGGTACCTTGTCTGTCATAGACTCATTTATAGTTGATGAAAGTCTTGAAGTTAGTAGTTTGAAGTTAATGAAAGTATTAACGGTGATAAAGTCTTGTCTTGAGAGTTGATGGAAGTCTTGAAGTTGATGAAAGTATTGAAGTTGATGAAAGTCCTAACTAAAATCGCATTTTTGTGTGTAGAGAAGCGGCGTGGTCGAAT
This sequence comes from Meghimatium bilineatum, assembly GCA_034231615.1. Lineage (NCBI taxonomy): Eukaryota > Metazoa > Mollusca > Gastropoda > Stylommatophora > Philomycidae > Meghimatium > Meghimatium bilineatum. The sequence goes on from CM067306.1 coordinate 36,267,942, forward strand.
ACAGAAAATGTGTGATTCAAGTTGTGAGGTAAATAGCTGAACGGACTTGGTTCGAATCCAGTCTACAATTAACGTTAAATCTATGACAATGAGTTTGTAGATGGCTTAATAATCCACATGCTCGCCGCTAAGGTCTTAGACGAGCATGACAAAATAGGTGGACCTAAATGCCCTATCATTTAAAGGTCCTTAAGGCTAGTAAACCATGCTGTAAATACGTCCAGTCTACTTTCTGATTCCACTCTGTAACTCCTCCTCCAATTTTCCTATTTATATTATTCACTAGTAAAAAGAGAGGTTTGGGGTGGTCCAGGGGAGAAGCTAGCAGATGCGACCGGGTAGTCACCCCCAAATGCAGGAGCCAAAAGCAACTATCAAGGTACTACAGCCAAAATGAATTTAGCTTATGTAATGGGAAGGGTGTAGGAATTCGAAATAGCATGGCGCCAATCTAATACACAGTATCTACGCTGGAGGGGGTGGGGGGGGGATGGAGTTTACAAAATTTTAATATTGTTTCTTATTATTAGATTAGTTGATTCGTTCTATTTGCTAATGGGAAGACGTTGTTTAAACCATACACCCCCGGAATCTGAGGGGAATTTGAGGGCCACAATTGTGATGGGAACCACTACCTCGGGAGCTTTACACAAAATCCTCGGATAAGATTTGAGTGGTTGAACTATCCACTCACCCTCATATAACAAACTGTGGATACAATAACTTGTCAGTATCACTTATATACTGAAGTCGGATGTGTCATGCCGAAAGGCGCAAATATCGCAGCAATGCTGTAAACCATGACACAACGCATTCCGTTCTCCGGACTACATCCTGCCTAAACTGCAGGAGTTTGAGAATGAACGCAGAAGAAGAAGAAGAAGAAGAAGAAGTATCACTTGTGATGGACGAATAGCATATGTCGAGAGTGCAAGAAATTCAGTTTTTTTGTAAAATACCGAAAATGTCGCACACACATGGGTCAGTATATATTTGAATATTTTACTTGAATAAGACTTTGTCAGTCGAAGTGAGAAAGATAGTTCTTAGAAAGTATATAGAACTAATTTTGATGTATGGAAGTGAGTCTTGGACACTAAGCAGAATAGTGAAAATTGATAGTGAGGTAGCAGAGATGTGATTTTATAGAAGAATGTTTAAGAACATGAATAAATTAAAAAAAAACATAATGTAGATTTCTTGAAAGACGTTAGTTCAAAAAAGAAAGCTTGCTTACCCACACCAGAAAGGGATAGTTTTTGACACATCATGAGAGAGAAAAGATGGAAAATGTTCGCTGAAAAACTAAAGCTGTAGGGGAAGACCAACAGAGAAGATTCTTGACTACCTAGCATTGTGGCATGGAGAACATTGGTATCAGAAATGATTTAACGCACACGAAACAGAAGCCGTGGAAAGACATGATAACCAACGCCACACGACGTGGACCATAAGAAAACTGAAGTGCAACTTATATGCTTTTTTAAAGAAATTTGAAAGGGTATTGTATGAAAGAAATTGTATGAATATATTGAACAAATCGTACAATATTTGTAACATGAGTATTTCACAGAAAAAAATGAAGATGTCTAAAATAATATCTTCTCTCATTCTCAAACTCCTGCAGATTAGCAGAATGTAGTCCAGAGAATGGATTACGTTGTGTCATAGTGTACAACTTAGCTGCGATATCAGCGCCTTTGGGTTTGATACCACTAACTTTAGCGTGATCTATGGACAACTTTTACACTGTATGATATCGGACTTTGAATGTACTTACCTCGAAAGTAGGTAAAGGTAAAGATCAGTCCCAACATAGCAACCTTCCGCCGGGGATGAAGATAACTCTTCATGTACTAAGTCGCAGCACCTATTAGGTGGGGCGGCTAGTTCCCTTCCTGGTTGTGTTTACCTTCCCTAACTCACACATGAGGTACCCATTTACAGGTGTGTCGACTGGAGGAGCAGTCGTGTCAAGCGACAAATTATGACCCGGATTTTTTTGAATTTCCTAGTAGATGACATTCAAATATACTGATGCTTTGTTCTTATTGAAACACAGAGAACTTCAAATCCTAGTAGATGGCATGCATATATACTGATGCTGTGTTCTAGCGGAAGCTCCCATAACACTTATGTTTTACCAGTTATGAGTAATCGGATTCTTCTCAAAGAATTTCACATCGTTGAGAGTTGGAGTTTTTTGGCGCGCACAGAGTTGAAATTTTCTGGTGCAAACCACAGGGAGTTGGAGTTTTTGATGCAAATCGCAGAGAGTTGAAATTTTCTGGTGTGCACAGCTGAGAGTTGGAGTTTTTTTGGTGTGCACAGCTTAGAAGTTATTGATGCCTACCGCTAAAAGTTCTGGTGCACTCAATTTCACAATAAGATACAATCTATTCTATTGCTACTATGTTGAAAAGATGTAGAGGAATTGACGTAATTGTACTTGAGTTTCCCATATATATATATATATATATTATATATATTATATATATATATATTATATATATATATATATATATATATATATATATATATATATATATATATATATATATATATATATATATATATATATATATATATATATATATATATAATATATATATATATATGGGAAACTGATATATATATTCCGCCACTCTCAACAATGTGACACGCTGCCTGCGTAGAGTACCACTCATAGCACGGAACTCCGAAGTTCAAGCGATAATCCCCAGGCGACTAATCTTTGAGGATATGGACAAAAAAAACCGCCCGCATGTTTTCTGGCCCGTAAAGGAAGTGAAGAATAGAAACACTGTATAATTTCCATGCATGTCATATGAGGAGTCTAAGGAGGTCATGGAGAGGAAATGGGTGTCTCATCCCATATAAGGTTACAGTGACACAGAAGCCATGCACAAGTATAATATGTCAGACAGAAACGTGCAGACATCGCAGCAAAACTGTAAACCATGACACAACGAATTCGGTTATTCTGATTACATCCTGTTAATTTGCATGAGAATAAACGCTTTAAAATAAAAAAAAACCTTGTTAAGTCCGCCCCCGATAACCATCTATGCAGAAGTATTCGTCAAGTATTAAGTGAACAAGTGATTTCACCTGATTTTTTAAAATCTTGTCGCCAGGCACCGTAGATATGAACTTTTCTCCAAGAGAGGCTATTCGATTTCTCTGCATTTATTGTTTTTCATAATTATATACTATATTAATAACGTGACACTGTTAACATCAGATCCCTAGTCATGTCTTCGGTAGGGAGAGGCTCATGTCCTTTGACCTATTGCCATATACTCGCACATCATGTATTTGTGAGACTTGTTTTGTTCAATGCATCTGATCATGCCTGTAGTATTCTTCTTCTGCGTTCGTTCTCAAACTCCTGCAGATTTGCAGGATGTAGTCCGGAGAACGGAATGCGCCGTGTCATGGTTTACAGCTTTGCTGCGATATATGTGCCTTTCGATCTGACAGATCCGACTTCAGCATGGCTCATGTCACTGACCCTATATGGGATGGGACAGCCAACTCCATCCCATAACCTTCGTAGTCGCCTTTTGCGACATGCGTGGAAGGTAAAAAGTGTTGCTATTCTTTGTTCCCCTTTCGGACCCCGGCAACACACGGGCGATGCCTGTAGTGAGAAGCTTGGTTCTAATACCCGGACCGCGATAAATCGTCAAGTGAGATCTAACAGCGGAATTAAACATAACATAATCAACATTTTTACGCAATATTTTAGATTATTGCCATAATTTTCGTTGTTCACTATTTATATACTTTGTGAGTAACGAAATGTACGGAAATAATCGAAGAACACGACATTAAAGGACGTATTCTGCATTCTTTTTTTATTCTGCTGTTAGGTCTTATTTGGCGATTTGCATTCTGGAGTGATATGTTGTTGTATTCTGTTCAAGTGATTGTTAAACCGTGACCAATTGTGTGATATGAGACCTGTCAAATAAACCTAAACATGAACTAATTTCCGATTTGCGTGAAATCTATTGGTTGGCCTTCGCTATTTTTGGCATATTACTCCAAGTATGTAAATAGTGATAATTCAAAAGCCAAATAATAATGAAAAACGTAACTAACAGAGTCCAAATTAATTTAGTTAGAAGGGTTGTAGCATTGTCAATAGCCACGGTTAAACAGTATATCAAGAGAAATAAACTGGTGTCGGGAAACAACCAGGTACTGGAAATGCAAGGGGCGAAGTTGAACGATGGAACTGTGATTTTACCTTATTTCCACGAGGTTGATGTCTCGATTGATAATTTATGTTACATGTGTTGTAGAACCTCAATCTTCCTCTTGACCTGGTGGTGCTGTATGACAAATAGTTCACAGAAGAGAATTGGAGTCTTCTGTACATAAAACAGAACTCTAGAGGAACCTTTTCCCAAATAGACCGAGGATAAAAGATATGTTATACCCACGACAGTCGATAGTATAAAGAACAACATTCGATAGTATAAAGAACAACAGTCGATAGTATAAAGAACAACAGTCGATAGTATAAAGAACAACAGTCGATAGTATAAAGAACAACATTCGATAGTATAAAGAACAACATTCGATAGTATAAAGAACAACAGTCGATAGTATAAAGAACAACAGTCGATAGTATAAAGAACAACATTCGATAGTATAAAGAACAACAGTCGATAGTATAAAGAACAACATTCGATAGTATAAAGAACAACAGTCGATAGTATAAAGAACAACAGTCGATAGTATAAAGAACAACAGTCGATTGAAAAATAGATCTATTGGAATAAGAGAAATAAAAAAGGTAAAGGTAAAGGTAGGTCCCATGGCATCTGAAGTCGGTGATGAAGATAACTCTGCATATACTAAGCCTGCCGAAATTGGATGTGCTAGGCCTACAAGGCGCATAACGGTGGCACAACGTAAGCACGCTCCCAGCGGAAATCGCACGGATATCCGTGATGGTTACAATGGAGCGAACGAAAAACAAACAAATATACTAAGCCGCAGCAACTATTAGGTGGGGTGGCTAGTTCCCTTCCCTGCTGTCTTTACTTCCCCTAACGCATGCGTCAGGTACTAATTTACAGCTGAGTCGACTGGAGGAGTGGTCGTGTCAAGTGAGAAATCACAACCTGGATATTTTTTGATTTTTTTGTATATCCGGACGTGGTTTCGAACCTGGCACGCTTTAACCAGATGATAGCAAGCAAGCTCACTCACTATCCACTAGGCTACCGCGCTCCCCCATGACTCATTTAAATATGTCCTTGATTTTCATTGATGGTCACACAAAGTATAGTTATAGTGACCATTGAAACTCACCGGAATAGTCAAATGAGTCATTAAAACGGGTGGATTTTCCATTAGCCATAAGGTGTTATATTGTGAACGGTCATTATTATATCTCGGAGTTGTTCGTCGATCTACTAGTTCTAACATTCTAGACGATAAAACGCACTGATATAATTAAAAGGCAAACTACTGAACGTATTAATATTGCCTATAAAATTACTGTCTTTAAAAATAAATGACGGATTGATGGCTACGTCCTGAAAAAGCATATGCTATCAATAACCAAATTGGACTAACGACCGATATTGAAAGGAGCATAACTCACCATTAAAAGTGTTTTTTTAATTTAAAAAAAAACAACCACTCCCTATCAGTGCAATCCTCCCTACCCAAAAATACTTAATTGCAAAAAAGGATACAAGATCTATATTGTTCGTATTTCTTGAAGATCAAAATTAATAGTTCTACAATACTCTCGAACACTCTTGCTAGTAACCGTGAAAAGTGAAAAAGGTTGGTTGGAAACCCTCGTACCCTCAACATTGGCACCTTCTCGACCTACTATCCTACCTCACATTGCTTTTCCTTGACCTCATATGTATCTTCCTACTATCCTCTCTGACGTCTGTGTTTTGCTCAATATTTACAGCACATTTTATGTTAACGCTGAGATTGTGAACCTACACGATCATTACACACCGTGTGTAGGTGACGTGTTTACCAGGGTTGCCAATTTAAGACTGCCATGTCAAGACAAATAAATATTAAAAACGAAACCAGAAAAACGCACAGAAGAAATTGAATGATACTATTCATACCAGCATTACATTGACAAGTTTTTGTTCCTACATTTAATATCTATTATTTTTACTTGATTACTATTTTTTTCAATTTTTGTTGTTTTCATTTTAAAATGTTATTGTATTTTTGATCGTGGACACTGCCGTTATTTACTCTACGTGTGTTTAGATGCCATTGATAAAGGTCTTTTGGTTGAAACATTGGTTTTTATGTGTTATTCTGTTTCGATAAGCAAAAATTCATTACCCTTTCTCCAAGTTTCACCCATTGCATTTTTGAGAAAGAAATCAGAAGGCAGCAGATGTGATTTGAACATGGTCCTTTCAGCTGACATCTATTCGCCTCACAACTTGAATCACCACTTTTCATAATTCAGCCAATCTTAATTCCTAAAACAAAATGCGGGTTTAGTCAAACTTCCAACTTGTATATTCTCAAGTTGCTTATAAATATTAACAGTGGTCGATCGACACACAGACAACAACACATACACGCTGCACATGCATGTAAAGTCCTCGAACACCACAAACATTTCACGTTTTAGGGCAACAGAGACAGAAGGTGACAACATGAGAAAATATTAGACAGTGTAACAACCTGGCACGGCAGGGAAACAACAACGATTCTGATACTGGAAACAACATTTGAAGAGCCATGATCACCTACGCCAGCTGGCATTGCACCTGATGATGATGGAAGACTGCGAGGATATGGCTACAGCCCTCATGTAGAAGAGCCACTGAAATGTGAAATCGTTAACATCTTACACCCCTACGGGATTAATAAATAAATTATGTGGGCTTGATTTTACTGGACTACCTACAACCTCAATATCGAGATTTGATCAAGATGGCAATTAAAAAACAAATCATATCTACAATTTTTATATCAACACTGTGCTACCAATGTCAAACATGGTCTTTAACAGCTTCGCAGCAAAGAAAAATCGTCACAAGTGAAGTAAAGTGTCTGAGAAAAGCTGCAATGGTTACTAAACTAGATAAAATAAGAAATGAAGAAATTAGGAAAAGAGTTGATATAATATCATGTATCGAACATATTGAGAGACAGCAAGTAAAATGGTTCGGTCAACTTATGATAATGAAGCCAAACCAAATACCAATAAGAGCATATAGTACAAGAATATCCGGGCGTAAAGCCAAAGGCAGACCAAGAAAACGGTGGATAGAAAACATCAAGATTACCTTGAACAAACATGGACTAAATGCAACCTCGGCGACACATCTGGCATTGGAACGACGCTCAAGCTCCCACCCCTACGCTTAACGGCAAATGTGAGCGCGATCAACAATCATTCACCTGGGGATAGACAATAGACAATAGAGACCTACTTCCTCCTACTACCTCTTACCACGTATGTCACACTACTAGCCGAAACATTCACATTAATTTTAGATGTCAACAATGACATATTTACTTCACTCTCACTTTCCACAAGAATGTGTATCAACATCATGCTAAATTATACTTAGTCACCTTTTAGCTGCAAACCATAACACAACACATTCCGTTCTCTGGACTATATCCTGATAACTAAAAGGAATTTAAGAGTGAACGTAAAATAAGAAGACCCCACAATCTTTTCACAAAGCAAATGACCTCACCATTACACACTGATATATACTGAAATCTACTATGTTCAGCCATTGATGTAGAGATAGGTCGGCACTCTCACTTGCATAAGTAAGGGCGGATGCTCAAAATTCCTGAGGGTAAACATTCACAACAACAACGAAACATGTTTAATTTGTTGTCTAACTATTGCAAACTATAAATTGTCCACAGACAAATATCTTGTGTACGTTATCTTTACCAGCACGTAACACACAAACAATCTTAGCTTTAACCTTCCCCCTTTCTCTGGTCATTTTAACTGCGCAGGAAAACCCAGCTGCCAAATTGCCCGTTTCATGCTAAAACAAATAAACAACCTTGGCATACTTTAACAGTTTCTTAGAAATATATAGTTCGCATATAGTGGTTTCGTACCTGTCTCAAGTGTTGCTTTATTCTATTTGTTCTTGGTAGAATGTTACGTCTGGATATTAATTACGTTGATTAATTAGTTTATGTGCTTGTCTGGAGAATTGGGCAGGTATAGCATTTCCCGAGCCATTCAACTATAATACAGTCATGTCAACTGTGACTTCCGTCAATAAAAGACCTAAACGCAGAATCAAAAAAAGCCTTTTTTTACTTCATGTTTCCGGTTCACTTCCTTGATCGGCGACACAAAGTTTACACATATTGACCAACGAAAACACGGAAATAACCAATATCATCACGTATGAAGAATAGTTTTGGTTCTGTTTGTAGGCCTTTCATTGTAGAGATTTACATTTGGACTCATTGGTATTCATCCTTCTAAAGTGACGCACTTCGTTTTTTTCTCTCGCCCCTTTTTATTAGCGCTCGACATAAGTAACCAATGCCAGTTTCGAAAAAGGAAAGACAGAATGGCAACAATGTGATCTTGGATGCATTTCGTAAGAAGTAAGAAACGACTAAGAAGTTATTCTGTGGGTGTATTGGGTTGGCTATCCCATGCGATAGGGCGCAAAAGTGATGCTGAAGTCGGATGTGTCTGGTCGAAAGGCATAGATGTCGTAGTTAGGTTGGTAAAAATGACAGCGAATTCTATTCTCTAAACTACATCATACTGACAGGAGTTTGAGAACGAACGAAACAGTTTGTGTATAGATTTTGTTCTCAAACTCTCGGTGGATCTCTCTTTTAGTAGGACACGGATCTCTCTTTTAGCAGGAAAATGTTCTCAAACTCTTGGTGGATCTCTCTTTTAACAGGACGCGAATCTCTCTTTTAGCAGGACACGGATCTCTCTTATAGCAGGACACGAATCTCTTTTATAGCAGGACACAGATCTCTCTTATAGCAGGACACGGATCTATTTTATAGCAGGACACGGATCTCTCTTATAGCAGGACACGGATCTCTTTTATAGCAGGACACGAATCTCTCTTATAGCAGGACAATGTCCTCAAACTCTCTGTGAATCTCTCTTATAACAGGACACGGATCTCTCTTATAGCAGGACAATGTTCTCAAACTCTCTTTGAATCTCTCTTATAGCAGGGCACGAATCTCTCTTATAGCAGGACACGGATCTCTCTTATAGCAGGACAATGTTCTCAAACTCTCGGTGGATCTCTCTTATAGCAGGACACGAATATCTCTTATAGCAGGACACGGATATCTCTTATAGCAGAACAATGTTCTCAAACTCTCTGTGAATCTCTCTTATAGCAGGACAATGATCCAGCCAGATTTCCAGCAGGTTGTAGTTCAGAGAAATAAGAGGCATCAAGTCGCTATTTTATTTGCACACATTCAATTTAGATAGTTTTTCTAATGTTATTCTAGTTGTTTCAAAAATCTAGATTTTCATAACGTGCCCAAATTTCTTTCTAATAAATCCGACACATTTTCCGTATAGTAACATCTCGAATTCGAATTCTTAATCCTATCCAGTATTTAATATTATCAATACATACTTTCTCTGCATCCTCTTCTTGCTTCACCCTCAACTGTTTCAGGGTTAGACTTTCCATTCTTAAACAAAGAATTGAGAACAGAGAGGCATGGTGGTTTTACTATATCTCGTTCACTGTTCCTGCTTCTGAAATATAATTACCACAAAGAAAGGCCAGAGAAGTACCGACGATCAGATAGTAACACAAAGCATGAACATCAGGTGTCCTTCCGACTGGCGTACGCGATCATTGGTCTCCACAACTCTCTTTTACCAATATCTTTTATCAGGATAATTTTTGATTCCTTAGCCATGCTACGATGTCAATTAATATTGTATCATCCTGTCAATCCTCTGTCTCTCTTGCCTCCAGTCTTTTCCTGCTGTAACTATGTTCTCCGGACCTCCCTGTCCATATATCGTGTTCATCAATAAAAGATTATCTCTTTGTTATAATCAAATAACACTGCCTCGATTTTGACTCTTCCAGCACATTCTTGTTAGTTTTCCTAGCTGCCCAAGGTACTCTCAGCATTGTTATATAGAACTACATTTCTGTTACTTGAAATACTGTCTGTTGACATATATACGAAAGTAAATGTTTGTTCCGATGAAGATCATATATTGAAACACCCTTTTCATTTTTATTCTCTTCATTATAATTGTTTTTATCATATTTTTATAACCAGTGGTAGGTATTTGTGACATATTTACTTATTTACTATTTACTTTCTGAACTATTCACAGTATCCAGTTTTCACTGATAATTAATTATTGCCTTATTTGTAATCCTATAAGCACTTGTAATCCTATCAGCACTTGTAATCGTGTTCTCTGATCATTGTGAAACACGGAAATATCAAGTGGTTATTTCCTTTTCTGTCGTATCTTTGTACTAATGCAAAGTATTAAATGGCGTTCCGATTTGGTGCTCAGTTCCTTTTAGAAAATATAAATTCGTCAAAACATTAAACAGTAGTTGCGAAAATTTGAGATTTATCCACCGTAGAAAGTGAGATAAGTTTTCAGCTCGGTGACTGGAGTATCGATAATATTTGGAATAGTACACCGTGCTTTCTCTGATATAACAGGTAGATCCAGGAAAAGGGAAACAAAGTTTTGCTAACACAAGATAATACACACAATGACACACACAAATCGACGTTTCGACCAAAAGGCCTTTATCAAGACAGACAATTGAAACAAAATTAAAACATATAATAGAAAGCGAACAGTAATAACATTCGATGGTCACATTGATATGATTAGTTTGGATTCAAAATATTCCCCCTGCTTTCTCTAATATATCTAGCTTAGTGTGATTGTTTAAAGTTATCTTTAAACTATTCGTAGCTTGCACAACGAAGTTAGTACATAGTAACCCTTCCCCAACCTCTCCCCCGCCCCGTCCTTTTTTTCACGAGAACTCATTTTAATAGGAGATTAATGGCGCGACAGATCAGTTAGGTCTAACAGGAAGTTGAAATCCGTAGAATCTCATGACCTGGAAGCTCTGGAGAATAACTTCGTCCATTCTTAAATGAAAGTAGGTTTAATGGTTCCAATACTGAACGAGCCACGTAGCTGGAGTGGAAACCTGGGCATTGGGTTGTGAAAGGGCACGGAGATGGCGTTAGAAAATTAGCATTGCAGTCATTCATACAGTGATAGTAAGTTTGAATTTTAGTGAATGGAAGAAACGAAGAGGTTATGGGTTTGTGTGTAGGTATGCGGAATGTGATTTTTAGGAACGTTTTTGTATCGTTAGGAGATATTTTGGTTGTATGAATGATCGTTCTCTGATATAGCTTAATCTTATTCCCCGTGTTTCTCAAGTTTATTTTTTCAGTCATAGCATTATTTCTAGCTACGAAACTAGATATAGGCGACCAGGACAGCCAGTCTAGTTGGAAGCGTCAAAAATAATCACAAAGGGCGCCTCAACCTAAATTAGCTTATGTAATAAATAAGATAGAGCCAGAGTTTCTTCTGGTTTCTAAAATGTAGTTTCGACGTTGCACACATTAATTTATGTAACAGGCACAAGACAGTTTGTCCAGGGCGTTAAAATGCCTAGTTTCGACGTTGCACACATTAATTTATGTAAGAGGCACAAGACAGTTTGTCCATGGCGTTAAAATGACTAGTTTCGACGTTGCACACATTAATTATGTAAGAGGCACAAGACAGTTTGTCCAGGGCGTTAAAATGTAGTTTCGACGTTGCACACATTAATTTATGTAAGAGGCACAAGACAGTTTGTCCAGGGCGTTAAAATTCTTAGTTTCGACGCTATCCCTGGTGTGCATATATAGACAGCCGCCCCTTTGCATATATGTTATATAGGTCGGATCCCCCTTATAAAGTCAGAGACGTCTTCACCTCCGCAAATATTCTATTTTATTTTTATTCTCAATTATTACATATAAATTGCTCGTAAATTAAATAGTCTCGTGGATTCACCAATTATCATCACTCGGGTTGACGCTATTAACTTTATCTGTGATTTGAATTGGTCATTTTGTGTATACTTTCTGGCGATAGCCAATGAAAATTACAGGAAACGTCAAATATCGCCATTTTTTAAAAGTATTTGATATACATAAGGATGAGGGGATGTTGGCCAGCGGACATTGCACATTGGGCCTTGTGTGGCGGATTCAAGGGAATCTACCACACAAAAGCAAGAAAAACAAGGTGTGTCAGTACTGTAGATGTGTCAATAAATCTGGTAGAATGAGTATGAAATAGTTGGCCCAGAAGTGTGTGCTGTGCTCCTGACAGAACGTGATAATCCAGCGAAACTGGCGCATTGAAATGCATCCGTTCAGGGACTAAACATACAACCATCACCCTCACTTATACACCTATATGCCTCTGAGGCAGCCTTACGTGAGTCAAGCAGTTCCAAAACTGAAAAGAACTTGTGTTTTAAGAACGCGGGAAAGACTATGGACTGTAAAAAGCTACCCGCTCACCGTTAAATGGATTATTTCATCATCATCATGTGTCAAGAGCTACCTGCTCACAGTTAAAAGGGATTATTACATCATCATCATGTGTCAAGAGCTACCTGCTCACAGTTAAAAAGGACTATTTCATCATCATCATCATGTGTCAAGAGCTACCTGCTTACAGTTAAAGGGATTATTTCATCATCATCATGTGTCAAGAGCTACCTGCTCACAGTTAAAAGGGATTATTACATCATCATCATGTGTCAAGAGCTAGCTGCTCACAGTTAAAATGATTATTTCATTATCATCACTCTCAATTGGATGTAGCATCCAAGTCCACCCTAAAACCTCCCTAGTCGTCTCTTATGCATGGCAAGTAGTTGTATTATTATTTTCTTCTCTTTTGCGTTCATCAACGCACGGATGTGGTCCATCAACAAACGGATGTAGTCCATCAACATATGGATGCGGTCCATCACCACACGGATGTGGTATATTCTATTTTATTATGGGGGTGGTTTACATCCTACAGAACACCTTCCGTATCTTTATCTGCAGTGATTATCTATTGTCTTTCCCCAAGTGAATGATGGTTTTTAGTATCCACTCTTACCTTTATGCGTAAAGGTGTGGATCTCAATTGTCATTCCAATGCCAGATGTACCGCCTTGGTTGCATTGAATCCATGATTGTTCAAAATTATCTTGATGCATTCTATCCACCGTTTTCGTGGTTTGTCTTTGCTTTTTGTTCGGATATTATTTTGTTATATTATCTCATTAATATTTGGTTTGGGTTCATTCTCATAAGGTAACAAAACTATTTTACTTGTTGTTTTTCGCTATGTTCGATACATTAATATTACATTTTTCTTTTCCTAATTTCTTCATTTCTTATTTTATCTAGTTTAGTAAACATTGCTGTTTTCTTCAGACACTCCATTTCATGTGTAACGATGTTAGTTTGATGCGAGACTGTTATAGACCATATCTGACATTAGTAGCAAAGTGTTGGTTTAAAAATTGGGTACAATACAAGAATCAGTGGACAAATCACGTGACACCATACTAACTTTTAAATTTCATGTTATTGCAATATCTCGGAAACTTAAAATGTAACTTAAAATACCGATCTAGCTATTTGCGCGCAATGAATTGGCCATCCACCTCCCACTAAGTGTGCAACGCGCATGCCGAGTGGTCAGGGGTTCTCAATGCGTAACGTGTTTGAATATTGGAAGCGTCGGTATATGCATCTTTATCGGAATTTCGTTCGTTTAATTATGTTAGCTACTTTTCCGTAGAAACATGTCCACTCATTCTTGTATTGTACTAAAAATTGTAGATATGTCTTTTCATTTTCATCTTGATCTCTGGTTAGAGAAGTAATAGTGAAAGTTGGTAAGTCACTGTGTGATCTTTCTAAAACATTGTATCTATTTCTGTCTAATCTTCCATTTTACAGGCTTAACATGTTTGTTATAATCACTTGTTCTCGTATGAGTACTTTGAAATGTTTGCGTCTGCTTCCCCTTCATTGATAACCTGGTTATTATGCTAATACTGAGCCTAAAACAAGGACTAAATCAAAGCGACGTGACGTTATCAGTATGATCGCCATTTTAGAGCAAACAGCAAAGTTTACAACTCATTGATATGCCCTATCTACACACGAGACTAGATTCCGCAGACGTGTGATATCTCGTCTAAGTCTAGAGCCAGTGAACAAGGGAGGTCAGGCAGATCCGAGAGCACATATCGTTATTATAAGGCACTCTGGGAAAACGATAAGCAGATCTTCTAGATATAGACAGACTTCACCGCCGAAGACGGATGTGTCGGGACATTGGCGCAAATAAAACGGCGACACAACGCATTTCCATTCTCTGGACTACATCCTTCTGGAAATCTAATAGGACCATGGCCCTGCAACAAGAGATAACCAGTGGGAGTTTGAGAATGAGCGCTGAAGCAGAAGAAGACAGACTTCGTCAACTTAATGGCAAGTTGTTATTATAATAGTAATTAATCCTTCATGTATCCAGACAGAAGATACGATTAAAATCAGTGGTTAAAACACTTTACCATTACAGGCTCCAGTATAAACATCATTCAAAGACTTCATTTCTGATGCTTTTGATTATTGTCGTAATTTTCGTTGGTTACTATTTATATATTTGAGTCGTTTGCAAAAAAAAAACCAAGACCAAGAAATGATTTGCACGGAAATAATCAAAAATTAACTTTCAGGACATGTTTACTTTCTGTACAGAGGTTTTTACTGTCATGGGGTCTCGGCTGTACTTATTGTGTTTCCGAAGACTGAAATGAGACACATAATAACGACACTGTTTCCTGTCAGGCATGTCGTAGAGGCGACAAAAGTGTTTTTTTTTGGGGGGGGGGGGTGAAGTGAAGACGATCCGCGGCGCAATGCAGGAAAAATTGACTCAGCCAACTCTACTAAAAGTAATTACTTAACATATTGTAATTACTTAAAGTAATTACTTAACATACTGTAATTACTGAAAGTAATTACTTAACATACTGTAATCATCATCAAGTGACATATTCTTTTCAGAACGTAGTATCTCCTATGGATTTCTTGAATTCTCCGCCATCTTCAGCAAGTTGCCCTGCATCTTCCAGTGACATGCGCAGGCATTCTTGAATGTATTTTGTCTAACGGCGTCTTGGTAGGCCTTTGCCCATGTTGCCTTCTAATACTGTTGTGGTCTTAAATACTGTAATTACTGAAAGTAATTACTTAACATACTGTAATTACTGAAAGTAATTACTTAACATACTGTAATTACTGAAAGTAATTACTTAACATACTGTAATTACTGAAAGTAATTACTTAACATACTGATTTAACCCTATATTACACTATGTTGTTGTATTTTACAGCACACCGATTTTGATTCACATATCTTTACCAGATGTCTCTCCATGGATCATCTCCATGGATGCGTGATTTGTATGATATTCTGCATGTATTTACATTTGTAAAAATAATTTTTGCCAAAAAATATTGTGTAAATAAAATTTTTTCATCATCATAATTATGATGCATAAATCCAGGCAATTAGTGTGGCAACTAAAAAAACTGCTGAACTCCAACTCTGGCATACAGCCTGTGGTATTCCTGACAGATACAAGGTTAGTGCTTCAAGCTCTCCAGTCTGGAAAACTAACAGACTTGAAAAAACTACTTAGTGAATTGTCTTACCAGTATAGGGTAACCATGCAGTGGATACCGTCTCACTGTGGAATACCAGGAAATGAAAAAGCAGACGAACTGGCTAAGGAAGGTGCTGCCGAAGACCAACCAGATATTCCAATCACCTACCATCAGAAAAAAACAGATGATCAAGTCAAAAGAAAGCCACAAACACCAACACAAGATGATTATCACATTATGGACAGATCAGAACATGTTATAATTCTACGCCTCAGAACAGGACACAACCGACTCTGCAGTCACATGTATACAAAGTTCAAGATTGGCAACACGGCCATGTGTACATGTGGACAGGCAGCACAGAGTACCAAATATATACTTCAATAGTGTTCTGAGCATGAAACACTGAGGCAGACATATTGGCCAGAGGAAAGTTAGTTTTATTCAGAGTCAGAATTACAGATATAGACATGTTTCAAGTTAACGAAAGAAAAAGAAGAAGAATCATTACCACACCATCATCAACATCACCAACCAATTTGCCTGTATAGTGACCATAACTTAAATTGATGTGTTGTTTCTTGTATGAGTTCTCTTTCTTTGTGAATCCCCATGTGTATCCCAATCTGCCTCCTGGTTAACGGATGTAGTCTGGATAACGGAATGAGCTTTGTCATGGTTTACAGTTTGTCTGCAATATTTATGAATGATGGAATATCTGAACACACAAGAAACATTCACATTTTCTGGACAAATACCAAATAATTGTGGTAGCTATTTGATCACCAGCCAACAGTGGTGCTCAGATTTCTGATCCTAGTCTCAGAACAATGACTCTTAAAGTGTAGAGATAAGTTATTGATGTCGAAAACCACCATTGTGTTTCAGAAGACCCGAAAGGGGGCATATAATAATAACAGGGTTACCTGCCAGACATGTCGTAAGAGGCGACACAAATTTTGTGGGTGAAGTTGGCTGTAACCTTCTATAGATGGAAAATGTTAGATGAAATCGTGCTAAAGTCGGATATGTCAGGTGAAAGGGTGAAGATATCGCAGCGAAGCTGTAAACTGAAAAAAAATATTGAATTGTCAGAACTACATCCAGCTAATCTACAGGAGCTTGGAAACGAACGCAGATGAAGTGTAAGTAACGACTCTTCGCCCTGGAAATCTTCTTATGCAAACGTGTCTTTGTTGTTTTCCGCCGTGAAGACCTTTTAGTCGAAACGTCGTTCGATCTTGTTTTTCGTTGCTAGTATGTCGTATTCACTATTGGTCACTTTGTGTATACTTTGTGTCGACAGCTAATGAAAGTCACTGAAAAATATTGAATAGCGTCACTTTATGAGGAGGATTCAAGATGTGTCCACAGTTCTGTATTTTCGAGAGATTCAACTGAGATTATACGAGGTCGATTGTCGATGAGGTCGATGGATTCAAATGAGGTCATATGGGATATGTGATCAACAGTAACCAACATTGAAACTACCAAAAGTTACAGGCTTTCGTGTGATTGGATGTATGTGATGATGATGATGGTGATTCAATCCCTTTCGCTGTGAGCAGGAAGCTCTTAACAGCCCATAGTCCTTCTGGCGAATACACAGGTTTTCCTCAGTTGTGGTGCAGTTGTGTAGAGTGTGTTGTGTATAGCTGGAAGTGGTGGTAATAGTTCTTGTCGGATGTCTGTTAGTTTTGGGCACTGCAGTAGTAGGTATTCAACAGTCTCTTTTTGTGCGTTGCAGTGACTGCAATTTGGTTCGTGTAATGGGTTTATTCTGTTCAGGTGTTTATTAACGGGGGCGTGGCCTGTTCTTAGTTGGAATGTGAGACTCTGGTTTGCTCGCTCGAGTTGTTTCAGAGGATCCATTTGGTTGGGTTTCTGTTGGGGTTCATATAGTGAGCGTCCAGTCTTTGAGCTGGACCACTGTTGTAACCATTCTTGTCTGTAGTTGTTTTTTTAGGATTTTTTTGCATGTTTGTAGGGAGATTTTTGGGGAAAACTAGGGGGCTGCAGCACCTCTCTTAGCTAATTTATCAGCCATTTCGTTTCCAAGGACTCCGGTATGGCGAGGTATCCAATGGATGGTGACTTCTGCACCATATGATGTGGATAGCTGGTCAATTTGTCTGTTGATATTGCAACCAGGGGGTGTTTTTTGTTCTCCAGGGCATGGAGTGCTGATTTTGAGTCTGAGAAGATGACTATGTCTTCAGGTGGAGTAGTTCCGTTCTCAAAGTCCACAATAATTCGATTCAGAGCTTTCTCAATTGCTAGTATCTCTGCTGTGTAGTTAGAGCAGATATCTCCGCATGGGCCAAACAATTTTTGGGTAGTCTTCTAGGTCTGTGTTCGGGTATTTTATCACAGCTCCATATTCAGCATTTTTGGTAGCATTTTTTGCAGATCCATCTGTGTATTGGTAGCATATCATATCCAGGACGTAGCTATCAACCCAACATTTGTTGGATGTGGTGATTTTCTAGGCAATATAAAATACGTTCAGTAGGTTTCCATTGCTTTCTGAACGGTCCGGATGCACAATTGCCTGTGGTGAGGATCGAACCTTTGCCGTCACAGACGCGCCTTGTACCACTTCGCCACAGAGCCGGACATCTGTGTGTACGTGGTTTATTTCTGGTGTATATGTATGGATTGTTTCTAGGGTAATGGTTTTCAGGAATGGAGTTACAGTGTTCTTATCTGCTGAGGGGTCAGAGAGTTCAGTCCTTATGGTAGGGGTTATTGCTTGCCTACAGGGTGGTTCAATGTCTATCAATTCCTTTTGTTCTCTATTTGTTGGCAGATAGTGTTTTACGCTTGCTTGTCTTGCGCTATTGAGGAACGATGTTTTGAGTATTCTGTGTTTGTTCGGCCACTTTTCTATCATTTTTCTATTTTCTTCTGTGGTGTCCATTCTTATGTATCTTTCAAAGGTCTCTACTACCACTAGTTATCTTCTTAAGTGCAATGGTTCTATGTCTGTGCTGATCTCACATGCAGCAGTTGTGGTGGTTTTCATGGGACCACCATGCATATAAATCGCAGTGCGTTATTTTGGACGTTGTCCAATCTCTGTAGGAGGCTTTTGCTTGCTATTGCCTGTACAGGAAGTGTGTAGTCAATTGCTGATCGGACATATCCAGTATATAACTGGCGCAGGGCATGCAAATCAGTTCCCCGTTTGCATGAGGCAAGGTTTATGAGCGTTATTCTTGTGAACGTTT
This sequence comes from Meghimatium bilineatum, assembly GCA_034231615.1. Classification (NCBI taxonomy): domain Eukaryota; kingdom Metazoa; phylum Mollusca; class Gastropoda; order Stylommatophora; family Philomycidae; genus Meghimatium; species Meghimatium bilineatum. Next base: position 36,286,922 of record CM067306.1, read on the forward strand.
TCTTAATCAGCTTTTCTATGTGGTGCTCCATTGTGAGCCTCTGATCAAGTTCAACTCCGAGGTATCTTTGGAATTTATGAGCAATGGTGAAATATGCGTACTACATACACACTTAGACTCAATTTGATGACAGAACATGCCTACTACATACACACATAGACTCTATTTGATTGTGGGATATGCCTACTACTTACACTCATAGACATAGACTACATTTGATTGTGGGATATGCCTACTACATACACTCATAGACTCCATTTGATGGTGGGATATGCCTACTACATACACTCATAGACTCCATTTGATGGTGGGATATGCCTACTACATACACTCATAGACTACATTTGATGGTGGGAGCTGTTTCTCAAAGTTAAATAATAATATATAGTAAGACCCATAACCCTATAGGGAGACATCAGGGCCGTAGGGGTGTCACACTGGAGACATCAGGGCGGCCGTAGGGGTGCCATACTGGATACACCAGGGCCGTAGGCGTGTCACACTGGAGACATCAGGGCCGTAGAGGTGATATACTGTAGACATAAGCACAAAAAAAAGCTCTCCACACAACTCTATCCTCTGCCATTCGGAGGAGTGTAGAAAAATTACGTACAGACCACTTGATGTTATCAATCCAGGAGTTTCTGCTTCTTCCATCGTCGACTGTTCCTTACAAATTAAGTTTAGAAAGTGAGTCGTGTCTCTTTACATGTTCATACCACAAAAGTTTACGCCGTTTCGCCACTGCCAAAAATAGTTCTTGATAACTTACAAGTTTGTTTATTTTCTGCCGGACAAATATATTTCTCTTGTGTTCTATATTGCTAATTCTTAACAAATGTCTGTAGCACTTGTTTTCAAAAGTGTGAATCCTTCTTTCTGTGTCTGCACTGAGTGTCCAGCTTTCACGTCCGTACACAAGTACATTAAGCACCAACGATCTGAGTAGATTGATCTTTACTGTAATACTGATCTTATTTTTCCATATCATATTCAACCTTGCCATGACAGCCATCACCATCTCGAGTATTAGCTTAATCTCATTTCCCGAGTTACCATCATCACACATTTGGGAACCGAAATATTTGAATGTCTATTGCAAGATAAGCGTACTGATGAAAAGTTGAAGTCTTTTGTTGAAGGTTGTACTGAATGTTAAGTTTATCAAGTAAAGGTTGTACTGAATGTTAAGTTTATCAAGTAAAGGTTGTACTGAATGTTAAGTGTACCGATTAAAGGTTGTACTAAAAGTTAAGTTTACCGATTAAAGGTTGTACTGAAAGTTAAGTGTACCAATTAAAGGTTGTACTGAAAGTTAAGTGTACCGATTAAAGGTTGTACTGAAAGTTAAGTGTACCGATGAAAGGTTGGACTGAAAGTTAAGTGTACTGATGAAAGGTTGGGCTCAGAACTACCTATACCACTGTGTGAAGGTTGTACTGAACGCTAAGTATACCGATGTGTGAAGGTTGTACTGAAAACTAAACGTAGCGATGATGGACTGTATTGAAAGCTACGTGCACTGATGAAAGGTTGTACTGAAAACTAAGTGTACGGACTAAACGTTGTACTGAAAGCTAAGTGTATCGATGAAACGTTTAACTGAAAGATAAGTGTACCGATGTGTGAAGGTTGTACTGAAAGCAGAGTGTACCGATGAAATGTTGTACTGAAATCTAAGCATACCGATGGAAGGTTGTACTCAAAGCTCAGGAAAGCTAAGCATACGAATGAAAGGTTGTACTGAAAGCTAAGTGTACCGATGAAAGGTTGGACTGAAAGCTAAGTGTACTGATGAAAGGTTGGTCTGAAAGCTCAGTGTACCGATATGTGAAGATTGTACTGCATGCTAAATATACCGATGAAAGGTTGTACTGAAAGCTATATCGAGGAAAAGTTGAAGTCTTCTGGGTATGAAAGAATCTCCTCCACCCCCTTTCAAAAACACGCATAGGAAATAAGAGGTATACCTCTGGTAATTAATAATATCGTAACCAAATAATGATATGAATTTTTATTCTTAAAGATGAAAACCGCCGAATACGGATGTGTCGGGCTATTATCGCAAATAAAACGGCTACACAACGAATTTTAATTCTCGGACTAAATCCTGCTGGAAATTTAGTAGCACTTTGGTCCTGCTGTAAGAGAGAACCAGTGGGAGTTTGAGAATGAACACTGAAGAAAAAGAATGGAAATCAGAATCATGGCACTAGGACAATTCCTTTAAGTACTCATCACACCAGTTCATCCGTCTTCTTCTTCAGCGTTCATTTTCAAACTCCTGCTGGATCTCTCCTGTAGCAGAACAATGGCCCTATTAGAGTTCAACCAGGATCGAGTCCAGAGAATGGAAATGTATTGTGTCTCTGTTTTATTTTCTACAATGACCCAACACATCTATCTTCGGCAGAATGCGTCGTCTAATTGTGTAAACCAAGCTATTGGTCAATTATAGTCATGTTGGCTTCGCAAATCATACTTCAAAAGTGATACTGTACTATTTTATTTTTTATTTTCATTAGTCACTTTCTGTTAATTTCTGCCAATGGAAATAACTGGAAAAGTTAAATAATGTCTCTTGTGAACAATAGACCTAATGAGTCCACAGGACCGTACACTTTGGAGGAATTAGGTGTAAAGGCTAGGTACTCCATTCAAACAATCTCATGGTCAATGCAATCACAGTTAAACTTCTCTCATACGTAGTAAACTATAAAAACATTATCACAATTCCAAACCTTGTTTTCCAGTTCGTATCACCGTTAGTATGTGAATCCGGTGTTATCACAGTTTCGCGCCTATCTTCCAGTTCGTACCATCGCTAGTTCCTGGACCCGGTACTGTTACAGTTCCAAGCTTGTATTCCTGTTTGCAACATCGTCATTACCTGGACCCGGTAATGTCACATTTCCAAGTCCGTATTTTAGTTCGTATCAGAGCTATTACCTGGAATAGAGAGATATTTAAGTGTACAGACGAAAGTATGTACTGAAAGCTAAGTGTACCGATGAAAGGTTGTACCGAAAACGTGAATATAGCATTGGTGTAACATGTGGAACATGCATACATCACAGGTGTAATACGTTAAACATGAATATAACACAGGTGTAGCACGTAAAACATGCACGCATCACAGGTGTAAAACGTGAATATAACACGTAAACAAGCATATAGCACAGGTGTAACATGTGAAACGTGAATATAATACAAGTGTAACATGTGAAACTTGAGTTAACATAGGTGTAACACGTGAAACGTGCATACAAAAGCGGTGTAACACGTGAAACGTGCATACAAAAGCGGTGTAACACGTGAAACGTGCATACAAAAGCGGTGTAACACGTAAAACATGCATACAATGCAAGTGTAATACGTGAAACACGCATATAACAGAGGTGTAGCACATGAAACAGATATTAAACACAGGTGTAACACGTGAAACATGCATACACCACAATGTAACACGTGAAACATAAATACATTACAGTTGTAACAGGTTGAACAGTTAATAAACACAGGTGTAATACGTGAAACACGTATACAACGCAGGTATTACACGTGAAACAGGGATATAACACAGGTTTAACACGTGAATCAGAGATATAGCACATGTGTAACACGTGAATCAGAAATACAACAGAGGTGTAACACGTGAATCAGAAATACAACAGAGGTGTAACACGTGAAACATGAATACAACACAGGTGTAACATGTGACATATGAATACAACGCAGGTGCAATAAGTGACACATGGATACCACACATTTGTAAAAAGTATCGCTTGCATACAACCACGGATGTGCCCAGGGATACCTGATACAACACAGGTGCAACAAGTACATAGTACACGCAGCACAGGTAAAACAAGCATACATTGCGATACAATATTCATATTGAGGCCACACATAACCGGCACGAAGTGTATCCACAACACACACACACACATATTGAAAGTATACACACACACTCTCTTTGAAAGTACAAATAGTACTATACAATGTTTACTTTTGACGCTCAGGTATGTATTGGTATCCTGTTTGTAGAACACAGGTATTATCACAGGTTTACCTATGCTGTATATATTTTCACCTGTCTGTCTTATTTGTGGGTGTTATATTCTCAAACTTTTGCCGATGAACAGAATGTAGTTTGCAGAATTGTTCTTCTGCGTTCGTTCTCACGCTCCTGCATATTTGCAGGTACTGGTTCGGATAACGGAGAACAGAATGTGTTGTGCCATTGTTTAATGGTTGTCTGCGATATATACGACTTTTGGCCTGACACGAGCGGAGAGGATTTGGGCGCCACCTAGTAAAAGTATGCAGATGGAACTGCTGAATTAGAATATTCAATTATAGGTACAGTTTAAATTAGTAAGTTGTCTAAACAGACGTGATGGGGCGGGGGAAGAGATGAAATATTACATTAAAAGAACGTTTAGTGAGGCCCTGCGCAGAAATGTAGGTATTGCGTGTAATTGCTTTTAGGAAACACTAAAAGCAAGAACCGACATTAAGTTAGTCTATGTTAAGGGGAGAACGAAGATTTCCTAGGGTGTCCACATTCCTAGTATTGGCTCTGCTACTTATCCATTTATATATATGAACATATATCCATTTATATATCTATCTATTTATATATTTATCCATTTATGCATATATATCCGTCTATCCATTTATACATTTATCCATCTATCCATTTATGCATATATCCGTCTATCCATTTATGCATATATCCGTCTATCCATTTGTGCATTCATGTATCCATTTATATATTTATCCATTTATGAATTTATATACATATATACATTTATTCATCTATCTATTAATACATCTATCCTTTTATGCATCTATCCATTTATACATCTATCCATTTATTCATCTATCCATTAATACATATATCCGTTCATACATCTGTCTATTCATTTATACATCTATCCATTTATACATCTACCCATTTATGTATGCATATATCTATTCATTTATAAATATATATCCATCTATCCGATTATACATCGACCATTTCTCCATCTATCCATTTATACATCTATCCATTTATATATCTATAAATTTATACATCTATCCATTTTTATATCTATACATTTATACATATATCATTTTATACATCTATCTATTTATACATATATCACCACCATCAAACACATAACCTTTTTTGTTGTAGAGGTGCCACTTTGGAAACACCAACACAAAAATCCCACCATGTCCCTTTGTTTTCAGTTCCTTGTTTGAGTGTGAAAAACGTAGTCCGGTCCATTCTCTGATATTATCAATCCCTGTGTACTCCTTTTCTGGGTCCCCCATATTCTTCTCCACCCTAATTGTTCCCTACAGGACAGTTCTTGCTCCATACACCAGTTCTTTTTTTCCTACATGACAGTTCTTTCTCTATACATGACAGTTTTTCCGTACAGGGCAGTTCTTGTTTCTTACATGACAGTTCTTGTTCCCTATAGGACAGTTCTTGTTTCCTATAGGACAGTTCTTGTTCCCTATAGGACAGTTCTTGTTCCCTATAGGACAGTTCTTGTTCCCTATAGGACAGTTCTTGTTTCCTATAGGACAGTTCTTGTTTCCTATAGGACAGTTCTTGTTTCCTATAGGACAGTTCTTGTTTCCTATAGGACAGTTCTTGTTCCCTGTAGGGCAGTTCTTGTTCCCTGTAGGGCAGTTCTTGTTCCCTATAGGACAGTTTTTGATCCTTACATGACAGTTATTGTTTTCTACATGACAGTTCTTTTTCCCTACAAGACAGTTCTTGCTCTATACAGAACAGTGTTTTCTGTACAGAGTTTTCTTGTTCCCTACAGGACAGTTCCCTCTGTCTTGTTAACTCTATCTCCTTATATGTTTGCATATCTCTCGCGGTGATCTATATAGCTTCTATGAACTCTGCATACTTGCCTCATACTACAATGATTTTCAACGTAGGTCATGTACCCATCCTTCATGGCCATGGTCATGTATTCATGGTCACTCTCCACTTCTGTCATAGTCAGAGCGATTTGATGAGTACCACACACATAAAAAGAAGAAAAAGTGGAGGGCCACTAACACTTATAGTGGACCACAGAAAGTTAACTATTAGGAAGATATTTAATAAAATCGATAATTACAAGTATTGAATTAAGACATTAAGTCTTAAAGGCAGTCAAGTCTTGAAGACAGTCAAGTCTTGAAGACAGTGATGTCGTCAAGACAGTCAAGTCTTTTCATTTTCCACGAGGGAATGGGCAGCGCAGTATCAAAATAGGCCCGAATAGAATTGGGGGGCTATGGGCGAAAAAGGTTGAGAACTAGTCTTAATGCACCGACAGCCCGTCTCGTTCTCTACGTGTGTGTTTGCTTATGTCTGTCTGTCTCTGCGGGATATGCACATCGACAGACGTACAGATAAATAAATATATATTATCCGACAATAGTAATCGCTTTACATAGAGTTAAAGAAGTAAAGGATAAGGAGAACAATGAACGTTGGAGGAGGAGTAGTAGATCAAGGGACAGTTGGTGGAGTACATCAGAGGAGGAGACTAACTAACAGTTGGTGGAGTACATCAGAGGAGGAGACTAACTAACAGTTGGTGGAGTACATCAGAGTAGGAGAAGTAACAGTTGGTGGAGTACATCAGAGGAGGAGACTAACTAACAGTTGGTGGAGTACATCAGAGGAGGAGACTAACTAACTAACAGTTGGTGGAGTACATCAGAGGAGACTAACTAACAGTTGGTGGAGTACATCAGAGGAGGAGACTAACTAACTAACAGTTGGTGGAGTACATCAGAAGAGGAGACTAACTAACTAACAGTTGGTGGAGTACATCAGAGGAGGAGACTAACTAACAGTTGGTGGAGTACATCAGAGGAGGAGACTAACTAACAGTTGGTGGAGTACATCAGAGGAGGAGACTAACTAACTAACTAACAGTTGGTGGAGTACATCAGAGGAGGAGACTAACTAACTAACTAACTAACAGTTGGTGGAGTACATCAGAGGAGGAGACTAACTAACAGTTGGTGGAGTACATCAGAGGAGGAGACTAACTAACTAACAGTTGGTGGAGTACATCAGAGGAGGAGACTAACTAACTAACAGTTGGTGGAGTACATCAAAGGAGGAGACTAACTAACAGTTGGTGGAGTACATCAGAGGAGGAGACTAACTAACTAACAGTTGGTGGAGTACATCAGAGGAGGAGACTAACTAACAGTTGGTGGAGTACATCAGAGGAGGAGACTAACTAACAGTTGGTGGAGTACATCAGAGGAGGAGACTAACTAACAGTTGGTGGAGTACATCAGAGTAGGAGAAGTAACAGTTGGTGGAGTACATCAGAAGAGGAGATTAAGGAACAGCTGGTGGAGTACATCAGAGGAGGAGATTAAGGAACAGCTGGTGGAATACATCAGAGGAGGAGATTAAGGAACAGCTGGTGGAATACATCAGAGGAGGAGAGGAGGAGACTAAGGAACAGTTTGTGGAGTACATTAGAGGATGAAGAGACTAAGGAACATCTGGTGGAGTACATCAGAGGAAGAAACATCTGGTGGAGTACATCAGAGTATGAAAATACATAGTTGAAAGATGAAAATGCTAGCTACAATGATGTGGTTATATACATAGATGGTTATGTTAGCAGGTCAAGATCACGGTTTGACTACTCTGTATTTATATGGCCTTTTGCGCGTCTTGCAGACGGTCATTTAGCAGTAAGAAAAAGCAATCCGTTGAATTTTCTGAGGAATGTAACTTTTCAAGCGATCATATCACAGCTACGAGAAGGAAGATTTTGTTGAGTCCAGTACACGTGGTTCTAACATTCCATGTGGACAATTTGAAAGACTGTTGTTTGTTTCTGTTTCTCTATTAACGATTATTGCTAAGCCCGGGAGGAATGTATGGAGAAAGTGCCCTGTCTATTTAAACTTTTTGTTTAGGATACAGCGTAATCAGTGAAATGTCTGTAGTATATAATACGACAATCTTCAAGATAATAATATAGATCAAGCCAGTTAGGGTCATTGTTGTAGTGGACTCAATCTATAACCCGCAATACTCAGATTGGGTGGCTGAGTCATAAAGTATATTGGGATGACGAACTTGCAGGAACTTTCGTATATATTTTGCCTTGGTCATGCTGGAGTTCGTGGTAATGGGAGAGATGGCAGACTAACATTAAGATCGAAGGTGCCATGACAGATGACAATGGACAAAGCAGAGAATTTTTAATTTTCAATGTATGATTCCTGTACGATACCTTCACACTTGAATTCCGTAACGTCATTTACGTTATCATTTGTAAACGACGTGACAAGAAATATATAGGTAAAACTGGCGAAAGGCTTAGTGACCTTTTCTGCCAATATCTTCATGCCATTAACCACAGATCGCCCGTTACTGTCGCTATACGTTTCAATAGCGATGATTATCGTGGTGCCTAAAATATAATATTCACGTAACTACATTAATTTAATATCACGCATTACAGGAGATAAAGCTAACCACACCTTTGCAAATCGCTATAATTTGTTTATTGCTGGTGGTATACATAGTAACCGTCCATAAGTTACGTCAACAATTAGGGGGGGGGGAAGAGGGCTGTCAACAGCTTGTCAGTTGTTGACAATGGGGGATTGACAATACTTGACATCAAGAAAACGATTATTTATGCATAAATTACATTGTGTGGATATGAGGGGAAAACATTTATAAAAATAAATAATCTGTTACAAATGTGGTTTTTTTAAAGCACTTTTTCTGCCAACAAATTTTTTGTTTGGAGGGTGGGGGTAATTAATTTTTGTTGACATAATTAATCAGGGAGTCGGTCCCTGAATTCTTGACAAGTTTTTGACACGGGGTGGGAGTGCGTCAAATATGGTCAAAAAATTGTCGTAATTTATGGACAGGCTCATATCACATGATCAGCTCAACGAATCGTTGACTGCATCAGAGTTGTGTTAATATTAGTGATAACTCTTGGAAATTGTTAACCTGAATCCTATCTTGCCATCTGATGTTATGACCTTTCTGAGACAAGTTGTGTGAAGTGATTAAGCTTCTTCTCGTGACCCATGAATACTGTTCATATTTCTTCATGATACAAGAACACTGGAAGTACCGCTGCCTTGTAGACCTACATCTTAATATGTTAGCGAATTACATTCGAAATAGTACAGGTGAATAAAACAACAAGAAGACACACAAATGACACAAGTAACCTATATAACAACTGATTTCGCAAAAATACATATGATTTCATTTACAAACATGTCTGACTGTTGATCCGGGTCTCTAGTCAATTGTACAGTCCTGTTGGCTCGTCTGGATCTATCCATCTAAAATGACCCATTTTATCTTCTTCTTGATTAGAAACTGGCCTCACAGCACGTGGGGCATTCCCATAAGTGCTCCGCCCTCTGTTCCAGCAGCCATTCGACTCGATGGTGTTTCGAGTCTAATGACGCCAAAAACAGACGTCGACATCAAGGCACAACTCTGGCCCTTGCGACAGGTTTATTTGTTGTTCCGCCCACCCACGCCATTCCCGTAACTGCTTCAAGCACAACGTCGGCCTGTCGGAACAAAAGGGTAACTGTTATCGAAGGTTACGACTAGGGATTGTATAGATGACGTGCCATGAAGCTTCTATAAGAAGATATGCTTGGCCCATTTTATTTTCCCGTGAATTTCATTGGCCACCTTGTGTATATATTGTTTCAGCTAATGATCATCACAATTGAGTGATTATTCCTAAATTAGCCCTTTGGCCTTATATTGTCGATGGTCACGTATATATATAGTGTTAACGTGTGGTGAACAGGGTAAGCCACTCTTTATAGCTTTTGTGGATCTAACTAAGGCTTTTGACACTGTTAGAAGACCAGCTCTATATAAGTTTCTAAAATGTACTGGTTGTCCATCAAAACTACTGGATTTGATTATTTTCTTTCATGAAGACATGCATGCAAATGTATCATTCGAGAATACGTCTGACAGCTTTGCAGTAAAGACTGGAGTAAAGCAGGGGTGTGTTCTAGTCCCCACCCTCTTCGGAATCTTCTTCGCAGCACTTCTGAAACATGTTCTTGCAGATGCAACAGGTGAAGTTTTCATCCCCACACGATACAATGGGTCACTCTTTAACTTAGAGCATCTCAGAGCTAAGAGGAGAACATCAGAAATACTCATCAGAGAACTTCTCTTCGTCGGCGATGCTGCAATACTTACATGCAGTGCCTTCCAGTCCTAAATTGAAAACATGATAAAAGCCTGTGAGTTGTTTTCTGACAATAAGCATCACTAAAACTGTAGCAATATGTCAGGGATATACAGTACCAACAAACATCACCTTAAACAACACCAATATAAAGCAAGTTCACAACTTTTGCTACCTAGAATCCACAATTACATCCACCCTTTCACTGGAAAATGAAATAAACGCACGTATAGCCAAAAGCAGCTACCATTTTTGGCGGACTGTCGAAGTGAGCTTGAAAAAAACAACATAAGCTAAACTTGAAAACAAAGATACAGATCTATCAAGCATGCGCGCTGAGTGCACTATAATACGGATCTAAAACATGGAATAACTACACCAAACATGAGAGGAGACTTAACATCTTTCATCTAAGATGTCTCCGCCAGATCTTGAACATCAAATGGCACGACAAAATCACAAACACGGATATGTTGCGCTGCACTCAGCTACCATCTGTCATGGAAACACTCAATATAAATAGATTATATTGGCTGGGACACGTCCGCAGAATGCCAAACTGCCGCATCCGAAAACAAGTACTATTCGTGGAACTGCCTGAAGGCCATCGAACCCTCGGTCGACCAATGCTGAGATATAGAGATATATGTATGTCCCTAATGAAAGGCTTCCACATAGAATCCAAAAACTGGGACAAAACAGCAGAAACTCGGGATGTCTGTTGGCAGAACCTGTGTGCAGGAGCAGCATTGTTCAGAAATAATATGTTTACAGATATAGAAGAAAAAAATAGAGAGACACACAAAAAAATATTCCGTTTCTGTGATATAATCGCTTTAAAAGTCACCATTCCTGAGAAAATATTCAACTTATTGCATCTTCCTATTGCTAAATGACCGTCTGATATGTAAACGGCCATATATATATATATATATATATATATATATATATATATATATATATATATATATATATCGGTTTTTTAAATTTCACTGTTGCATCATAGGTGTAATTTTATGCAAGGTTTGCTATTTTCTAAAATTTTTATTTACGATGAAGGCTGATATGTTTTCTAGCTACGCCTGTGAAAATTGGTTCAAAAGCGGTAAATCCCAGCAGCCGACTGTTTTTGTGACATCATAGCATGTCATTTTGTATATCTGGATGTCCTTCACCCGTGTGTCAACCTGGGCCTGGACTTCTAGTTCAGGGTGCAACGACTAGAGTCACTGTCTTCTTTCCATGCACGTCGTAGGAGTTGGACTAAGAAAAGTTGGGGATGAGCTATTACATGTGTGAAAAATAAAATCAACATTGTCACATCTTATCTCGATTTCTCACTTTCAGCTTCGTGGAAAAAGAAGAAAACAGATTCTGAAAACACTTTGTATGAATACAATGCTAACGAAAATACAAACCAAATAAAATATTGTAGACATATTAAACGATATAAACCTTTTTGAAGACCTTGCTTGAAGATAGAGCTGAGGGGAGGCGAGCAAGAGGTAGGAAGAGATACAAGTGGGAGGGAAGTGTAATGAGATCAGGTTACGGTCTAGCAGAACGTACAACCAAAGCAAGAGATGGAGGTTGTTGGAGGTTCCCTGCAGTCAATCTGCGTTGCGGAGACGGCACTTGATGTCGTTATTTCTATCTTCGTGTCTGTCATTTGTTCTTTCCTTTTCTTTCTGTTTCTATGTATTTCTTTCCTTCGCTCTCTCTATTTTTCTTGCTTTCTGTCTTTTCTTTCTGTCTTTCTGTATGTCTTTTTTTCAATGCCCCCTCATTCTACGCTCTCTCTATCTACCTCTCTATTTCTCGACTCGCTACATTCTATATTTTATGTGCATGTACTGGTGTATTCGTTGTAGAACTTATCCCAAAATTACTTTGTTGTCTTGACAGGCGACGCCGACTCGGCTGGTCGGCGGTGCTGGTAGGATTAGCACTACTCAATATGCTGATACAGTCTTCGGACGCGCAAGGTGACAGTAGCTTCTCAGGTAAGTGACAGTTGTCCTCCACTTAGCATAACCACACATTGGCACCTAGTATGTCTCAATCTTCAAGGCTAAGGCATACAAATCTGTGACCATGTATCAAGATAGCATTATGTGCTCCCTGATTTACGCAAGGGGTTCTCAAATTAAATTCCAAATAGAGACACTGTACCCATCCTTCTCACAGATAGAGAAATAAAGCACAGTTTAGGGTCAAGGTGGGACAAATGTGGACGGCATCCTGCTAATATGTAAGAGTTTGAGAACGAACGCACGCTCGTGTGTAGCGGGTGCCAAAAATGGGAGCAAAGAATAGCAACACTGTTTATTATCCACGCATGTCGTAGGAATCGACTAAGGAGGTTATAGGGTGGCGTTGACTGTCCCATCTCATATAGGGTTAAAGTGACCCAGAAATCTAGCTTAAGTCGGATGTGTCGAATCGAAAGGCGCATATATCGCAGCGAAGCCATACACCATGATACAGTTGACTACATTCTCCCGACTACATTCTTTTAATCTGCAGGAGTTTGAGCATGGGCGCAGATGAAGAAGATGCTAACTGTATCCTGGAATGATTCAATGAATAATTGAATCACAGAAAACTGCCGAAGACGGATGTGTCGGGCCATTGGCGCAAATAAAACGTCGACACAACGCAATTCCATTCTCTGGACTATATTCTGCTGGAAATCTAGTAGGACATGTCCTGCTACAAGAGAATTCAGCAGGAGTTTGAGAATGTACGCTGAAGAAGAAGAAGAATCACAGAAAACACATAAAAATTGAAAACAGCAGAAATTTACTGGTACAACTATTGAAGAATTCTGAGTGTGGACATAAATACAACAGAAATGTACTGGTACAACTATTGAAGAATTCTGAGTGTGAACATAAATACAACAGAAATGTACTGGTACAACTATTGAAGAATTCTGAGTGTGAACATAAATACAACAGAAATGTACTGGTACAACTATTGAAGAATTCTGAGTGTGAACATAAATACAACAGAAATGTACTGGTACAACTATTGAAGAATTCTGAGTGTGAACATAAATACAACAGAAATGTACTGGTACAACTATTGAAGAATTCTGAGTGTGAACATAAATACAACAGAAATGTACTGGTACAACTATTGAAGAATTCTGAGTGTGAACATAAATACAACAGAAATGTACTGGTACAACTATTGAAGAATTCTGAGTGTGAACATAAATACAACAGAAATGTACTGGTACAACTATTGAAGAATTCTGAGTGTGAACATAAATACAACAGAAATGTACTGGTACAACTATTGAAGAATTATGAGTGTGAACATAAATACAACAGAAATGTACTGGTACAACTATTGAAGAATTCTGAGTGTGAACATAAATACAACAGAAATGTACTGGTACAACTATTGAAGAATTCTGAGTGTGAACATAAATACAACAGAAATGTACTGGTACAACTATTGAAGAATTATGAGTGTGAACATAAATACAACAGAAATGTACTGGTACAACTATTGAAGAATTATGAGTGTGAACATAAATACAACAGAAATGTACTGGTACAACTATTGAAGAATTATGAGTGTGAACATAAATACAACAGAAATGTACTGGTACAACTATTGAAGAATTCTGAGTGTGAACATAAATACAACAGAAATGTACTGGTACAACTATTGAAGAATTCTGAGTGTGAACATAAATACAACAGAAATGTACTGGTACAACTATTGAAGAATTCTGAGTGTGAACATAAATACAACAGAAATGTACTGGTACAACTATTGAAGAATTCTGAGTGTGAACATAAATACAACAGAAATGTACTGGTACAACTATTGAAGAATTCTGAGTGTGAACATAAATACAACAGAAATGTACTGGTACAACTATTGAAGAATTCTGAGTGTGAACATAAATACAACAGAAATGTACTGGTACAACTATTGAAGAATTCTGTGTGTGAACATAAATACAACAGAAATGTACTGGTACAACTATTGAAGAATTATGAGTGTGAACATAAACACAACAGAAATTTACGGGTACAAATATGGCTGCCATGTTGCATTAAAATTACATATTACCGTTATTCAATTCAAACCACCACCCCCCCCCCCCCCGAGCCCAATCTCTTCAGTAGTGAAGTTACACAAGTTCTCAGCTTGTACAAGGTAATGCGTGGTAAATGAACTCATTCTGTACCGACTGACAATACTGTGGCAAAGTTATTTGTGGGTCTAATGTGCTGTCTGAAAGTGTTCGCATCAATTTATATGTGTCTATGTAATTACAGACATTAATACAAGTAATATGATTTTTCAGATACATGTTCTCCGGTAGAGCATTACTTATTGAAAAAAAACCTTGGCAAAAACTGCATGTTTTTTCCGTTAGGAAGTTGCATGCTAGGGAGATGGTCTTTGTAAGGAGTTGCAGGGACGTGGTATTTGTAGAGTATTAATAAAGATAAAAATAGATCGAGAAAAAGTTGGCACGAAATTTGCTAGATAAAAATTGTATCTTTCACGGAGTCTTATTGTCGTGAATCTTGCAGTCGTGAGCCTCATTGCTGTTAGTCCTATTGTTGTGAGTCTTTTGTCGTGAATCTTGCAGTCGTGAGCCTCATTGCCGTTAGTCCTATTGTTATGAGTCTTTTGTCGTGAATCTTGCAGTCGTGAGCCTCATTGCCGTTAGTCCTATTGTTGTGAGTCTTTTGTCGTGAATCTTGCAGTGTGAGCCTCATTGCTGTTAGTCCTATTGTTGTGAGTCTTTTGTCGTGAATTATGCAGTCGTGAGCCTCATTGCTGTTAGTCCTATTGTTGTGAGTCTTTTGTCGTGAATCTTGCAGTCGTGAGCCTCATTGCTGTTAGTCCTATTGTTGTGAGTCTTTTGTCGTGAATTATGCAGTCGTGAGCCTCATTGCTGTTAGTCCTATTGTTGTGAGTCTTTTGTCGTGAATCTTGCAGTCGTGAGCCTCATTGCTGTTAGTCCTATTGTTGTGAGTCTTTTGTCGTGAGGATTATTGCCGTAAGGATTCTTGATTCCTGATTAGGAACCAGCATCACATCACTGGGAACATTCCCATAATTGCTCAGATCGCCGATTCAATATCCATCTAAGAGTGTATACGCTCAGTGTACTAGTCAGTAATATGTTGTGCTTGTTTGTGATCTTTCTAGAGAGTAGGTACTTCCTTCCGTCTACCTTGGTCACTCTTCTATCGTTCTCTGAACATGAACATTACCCATTATAACTGCCATGACGAGCTCAATATTATCTCTTTCTGTAACTGACCCAACCACTATAACATTGTCTGACACTGCATCTGCTCCACCGATGCTTCTGACTACCAGTAGATCCATGTCTTACTTTGAATGTTGCTGAGATGAGTTACTGTAGAATGTTGCTGAAATGAGTTACTGTAGAATATTGCTGAGATGGCTTATTGTAGAATGTTGCTAAGCTACTGTAGAATGTTGCTGAGATGGCTTATTCTAGAATGTTGCTAAGCTACTGTGGAATGTCGCTGAGATGAGATCCCATGAAGTGAAAAATAGTGTCTTGGTGAGAAAAAATCGTATTAATTAATTTTTCACTCACAGCTCCCTCGCATCAATCACTCACAGCTCCCTCGTATTAATCACTCACAGCTCCCTCGCATTAATCACTCACTGCTCCCTCGCATCAGTCACTCACAGCTCCCTCGCATAAATCACTCATAGCTCCCTCGCATCAGTCACTCACAGCTCCCTCGCATTAATCACGCACTGCTCCCTCGCATCAATTACTCACAGCTCCCTCGAATCAGTCACTCACAGCTCCCTCGCATCAATCACTCACTACTCCCTCGCATTAGTCCCTTCTGCTCCCTCGCATCAGTCACTCACAGCTCCCTCGCATCAGTCACTCACAGCTCCCTTGCATTAATCAATCACAGCTCCCTCGCATTAATCACTCACTGCTCCCTTCTTACATCACTCACCATTTTCTTGCTTCAATTTACAGACCTCTTACTCCCTTGCTGATTGTTGCCTCACCCTCTTCGTTCTCATATCTGTCACGTAATTCTTCCCTTACTCACTCCTACATTCACCAAATTTCAGTTTCTTTATCTCCTATCACTCCCTATCATTTTCACCCATTTCTTCCTTATCTTAATCAATAATTGATCATCAGTTTCCTGTATTCATTTCTTCTTCATTTCTTCCTCACTAATTTCTTCCTCACTAATTGGTTTTCAAGTTCCCTATTCATCTCTTCTTAACCCTCCACTCAGAACAAAATCTTGGTAAACAGCAGAGACACAGAAAACCAGACTAATATCATGATGAATGGACATCAGCTTGAGGAGGTGAATACCTTCAAATACATCGGATCCAGTATATGCAGCGATGGTAAATGCAAAGCAGAACTAAAAATAAGGCTGGAGATGGCTTTAGCGTCCTTGTCAAGGCTAACTGTGATTTGGAAAAGAAACATCAGTGTTGGAGTGAAAATCAAACTGTATAAGTCGCTGGTGCTTTCTGTTGTGTTGTATGGTTGTGAGAGTTGGACACTCACTGCGGACATGGAGAGAAGATTACAGGCTTTCGAGTATAAATGCTACAGAAGAATTCTATGAATTTCCTATAGGGAACATAAGACCAATGTGTACGTAAGAAATAAAGTAGAGATGTGTGCAGGTGTCCAGGAGCCCTTGCTTTCAATAGTGAAATGAGGAAAACTAGCATGGTTCGGACATGTATGCAGGCACGATTCCTTGTCAAAAACAATACTGCATGGAACTGTCGAGGGTGGAAGAAGTAGAGGAGGGCAAATAAAGACATTGACAGACAACATTAAGGAATGGACAGGGCAATATATTTCCACACTCATCCGCATCGCTGAGGATAGAATTCGCTGGAGGACTCTGTGTGCTGAAGCGTCCAATGTGGTACCACTACGACCCTGAAGGGTTATGGGTTTATTGATTGATTGAACCCTCCACTCATTAATATGCGTCCTTATCACTCCTTATTCCTCATTTTCTCGCTTCTACCTGCTTGTTCTTCATTGTCCTTCCCTTCAACTGTGAACAATTGTTCCTTAGTCACCTTCACTCATTCCTCCTTTACCCCATGCACCTCTTTTACCTCTCACTCCCTCATTAATTATTTCTCTATTCCCTCACTCATCGTCTCCATAATTACTCAATCTCTCCTACATTTTTATCACTTCTTCTCTTCGTCAATCCTCACCTGACTCCCTATTCTCTCACTCTATCAACATTGTTACTCACACTCTTTTCTCATCCTCAGTATACCTATTCATTTCGTTTCCAATGATTGCCTCTTCCCATTTCTCATTCATTATCCCCCCTCCCACCACAACCACAACCAAAACCCATATCGCTACCATTTCACACTTCCCATCTCTCTCTCTCTCTCTCTCTCTCTCGTTCTCCCTTGAATGACCCAACATCTGAAAGTTCCTCAAATACATACCGGAAATATCCCAGGAACTAGAATAACAGATACAATAACCACAAAAACCACAGACTCTGACAGAGAGATAGATCTCTGAAAGTAGATATTCACCGCTCGTTGAGGTCTGTTTCCTGTCCAGATTTTCTGCAGACCGCAACTGTCAGCCAACATAACCATTTCCACATTGTTAAATTTGCTCATGATAGAGCATTTCTGTATTATTTCCAACTTATTTTTTTCCCCCCAATTTTACACATTTCCAACTTATGTTTCTTCTTCTGCTGCGTTCGTTCTCAAACTCCTGAATGTTAATAGGATGTGGTCATGATAACGAAATGCGTTGTATCATAGTTTACAGCTTTGCTGAGATATTTGCTCCTTCGTGGTCTGGCACATCCGACTTTAGCATGAATTTTTGGACATCTACCCTATATCAGATGGGAACGCCACATCCAACATGTAACCTCCATAGTCGCTTCTTTCGACATATATGGAAGGAAAATAGTGTTTGTTATTTTTTTTCTCCTCACTCTGGCCCCTTCAACACAGTCGGATTTGAGTTTTCATTTACACATTTTCAACATATGTTTCCATTTACACAATTTTAACACAGAATAAGTAATTTCCAAACTTGAACGTTTTTGATAGCATATCCTCTATGTTGCATGTAACGGACACAGTATTTTTTGTTTTTGTACTGATTTTTAACGTGGGAAAATATTGGGCAATTTAACAACCCGGCATGTTATAAACAACAAGCATAATACATAGTACTAGTGTTAGAAATCTGTCAACATCCTTGATCGTTTACGCCAGCCGGCACGGCTCGTGATGATGACGGTGAGTGATTTATGTTGATGTAGTGATTTATGTTGATGTAGTGATTTATGTTGTTGTAGTGATTTATGTTGTAGTGATTTATGTTGTTGTAGTGATTTATGTTAATGTAGTGATTTATGTTGATTTAGTGATTTTAGGCAGTATTATCATTATAGAAGGTTGCCTTTGCTGTATGAACTCTCCAGATGCACATCTGCGTGCTGCGAGAATAGAACCTTATATCTTGATTTCCTGATTTGCACCTTTTACCTTTTCCTCTCACAGCGGGACAACTACCGGTATGATTGTTTTGCTGGAATAATTTTAGGATACATCAGACCTATTTTTTTATATAAAGGTTTCCAGCCTTGAATATATATTTATATTAAACTTTATTTTACAGAATTTTCTAACCCAAATGTATATATATTAAACTTTATTTTATGAAAATTTATAACCTAAATTTATATATATTAAACTTTGTATCTCACCAAAGACGGATGTGTCGTGCCATTGGCGCAAATACAAATGCGACACAACGCATTTCCATTCTCTGGACTACATCCTGCTAGAAATCTAGTAGGAAAATGGTCTTGCTACAAGGGAGATCCAGCAGGAGTTTGAGAATGAACGATGAAGAAGAAGAAGAAGAAACTTTGTTTTACAGAAATTTCTAACCTAAATTTATATATATAGACATTTCCGGAATTAATTTACTCTCATGCATTTCCAAGATTAATTCATTTTCAGACATTTCCAAGATTAATTTACTTTTAAACAGTTCCAATGCTAATTCATTTTCAGACATTTCCTAGATTAATTTACTATCAGACACGTCCAAGAGTAATCAACTTTCATACACGTTCATGAGTAATTTACTTTCATTCACGTTCATGAGTAATTTACTTTCATACACGTTCATGAGTAATTTACTTTCATTCATGTTCATGAGTAATTTACTTTCATACACGTTCATGAGTAATTTACTTTCATACACGTTCATGAGTAATTTACTTTCATACACGTTCATGAGTAATTTACTTTCATACACGTTCATGAGTAATTTACTTTCATTCATGTTCATGAGTAATTTACTTTCATTCATGTTCATGAGTAATTTACTTTCATTCATGTTCATGAGTAATTTACTTTCGGATGCGTTCATGAGCAATCTACGTTCATACACGTCCAGGAGTAATTTACTTTCATAGATGTCCAAGAGTAATCTATTTTCAGACGCGTTCAAAAGTTGTCTACTTTCAGACACGCCCAAGAGTAATAAACTTTCATACACGTCCATGAGCAATCCACTTTTATACACATTCAAGAGTAATCTACTTTCATACACGTCCAAGAGTAACTTACTTTCATACACGTCCAAAAGTAATCTACTTTCAGACACGCCCAAGAGTAATCTACGAGGCGTGTTCAAATGAAAACGGGACTTGTTACACCACGCGTGATAGAGCGCACTGATATTGATGACATTTTGCACTAGTAATGAGTATCCAATAATTTACATACGGTCACGTGTTCATCTTCCCAGCATGCATATGTGCTGCAGAAGACTGTTAACAATATGGCGGGTGTGATTCCGAACCCGTCCAAAGTGAATCAGCGTGCTGTGATCCAGTTTCTTTCATTTGAAGGATGTCAAGCAGTAGACATTCATCGGAGAATGAAGGCAGCATATGGTGACAAATGTTTGTCGAGGACCAGAGTGATGGAGTGGGTGCGTATGTTTAAAGACGGACGTGAGTTAACGGCAGATCTTGCACGGCCAGGTCAGGCGCATATTGTTGCAACAGAAGAAGCCATAGCCGTGCTTGATAAAGCAGTACTGACTGACCATCAAGGCTAAGCGACCAGGCAGACTTTCTCAAGGTGTGATTCTTCTCCACGACAACGCTCGTCCGCACGTCGCAAAAATTGTGCAGGAAACATTGGCAAAGAAGAATTGGGAAGTTCTTCATCACCCAGCCTATAGTCCCGATTTATCCCCGTGTGATTTCCATTTGTTCGGACCGTTGAAGAAAGCACTAAAGGGACAGCGATTCAACAGCGACGCAGACGTGAAGACAGCGGTGACCACATGGTTCAGAGAACAGCCACGCAACTTTTTCTCGGACGGCATTCGACGTCTACCTAAACAGTGGGATGCTTGCCTAAATGCATACGGAGATTTTTTCTGATGAACCCAGGTGCATTCTTATTCACAAGTGGTTGCTTTGTTCAATTCCGTTGAAAATATTAAATTGCGTATGATACTTTTTAAATAAATCCACAAGTCCCGTTTTCATTTGAACACGCCTCGTACTTTCATACACATCCAAGAGTAATTTACTTTCATACACATCCAAGAGTAATTTACTTTCATACACATCCAAGAGAAATTTACTTTCAGACACATTCAAGAGTAATTTACTTTCAGACACATTCAAGAGTAATCTACTTTCAGACACATTCAAGAGTAATTTACTTTCAGACACATTCAAGAGTAATTTACTTTCAGACACATTCAAGAGTAATCTACTTTCAGACACGCCCAAGAGTAATCTACTTTCAGACACGCCCAAGAGTAATCTACTTTCAGACACGCCCAAGAGTAATCTACTTTCAGACACGCTCAAGATTAACAATGTTAAAATTTACTTTGAAGATTTCTAATCTGAAATCATTATTTTTGTATGACTGTTTCTGTCATTACGTGATATTTTAATATATCATTACACAAATTAATGGTTCATCGTCAGCTTACCAACAAGGTGGAGTTGTCTAATTGGTGGCTTTATTTACATTCAAATATAAAAAGTTAACTTTACTCCTAAGATATTTGGACAATAAATTATATTGAAACAATTCACACTTAAATAAGCATATAATCATCTCTAGCTGAAACGTGTTTTAACAGATTTCCACCGTCTTTGATCCTGTAGCTCAGTGGTTCTCAACCGTCCTAATGCCTCGACCCTTTAATACAGTTTCTCATGTTGTGGTGACCACCAGCCATAAAATTATTTTCGTTGTTACTACATAATATGTATTTTCCAATGGTCTTAGGTGACCCCCGTTAGAAAGTCGTTCGACCCCCAATGGGGTCGTGCCCCATAGGTTGAGAACCGCCGTCGTAGCTTACTACGTTCATACTAGTACTGCTTACACATCACTTTCTTTCTCTTGTCAACTTCATTGCATCGATCATATGCTTCACGTATGCGGTTGCGTCTGTGGGCCTCATCACTGGCCCACTAGACAAACCACCCATGAAACAGAAAATCTTAGTAGATGACATGCCGTTATATTGAGGTTATCTTATTATAGAAGATTCATGGCACGTCATCTATACAATTATGTTTTTATTTTGTTGTTGAAATATGTTTCATGTTTACTTGAATATATGTATGCACCCTCTGTGGTTGGGAGGGAACCAGAGAAGTACTGCGTAGCACTGGGGAGGAGGAAACTGACAGCACTGGTTTTTCCTATGGCTGGGATATCATAGAGGCACAGTGACTCAGGACGTGACAATCTTTTTGACTTGAACATTTGGTTGCATGCCTAGAGCAATAGAGAAGTTCGGCATAACTAGTAATCAGTTAGTGGTGGGGAATGAGCACAG